>JAQZBX010017190.1:0-20193 GCA_029593785.1 Cabassous unicinctus | reverse complement strand
ATGGACTTTTTAGATAAGGGAATTTAGGGGATCAATGTACTATATTATATGGATTCATCATTGCTTGATGAAATGCCACGTAGCACAGTACCAAAAACATCAATTTTTAAATGTCAGGATTTAAATGGTATTTATTTGAAAGGCAAGAAAAAGAGCTCAGATATAAGAGTTAATCTAAATTTGAATAGTAGATAATTTCTCCATTTTCTGTGCTTTTTGCCATTTTTCATACACCATTATTATAATATTATTACAGTGAGTTACAGTTATTTATTTTTCCTGTTGCCTCTTCCACTTGACAGCAAGATATTTCAGGTCAGAGAACCATATTTGTTCACCTCTGGATCCCTAGTGTCTAACACAATGCCTGATATATATTAATATTCATTTATTTTTGGCTAAAAATGATCAGTTTCATAATTAGTAAAATATCTTAATTTTAATCTTAAACTGGGTCCAAAGTCCTCAAACTGTTTAAAGGTATGCAAATTCCCATGTGTGTAAGATTGAAAGCTGTTCCTTCTTTGAGAAAAAAATTCTTGTACATGACAAAATATGGGTTCAATTAATGTTTTTCCTCAGACAAGGAGAAGCTAACAGGACAGAAGTCACTTACTGTGGACAAAAGTTATGGGTCTTCAGTTTCCTGATTTTTAAGATAGATGATTGGACTAGAATCAATGCTTCTAAAATTCCTTGATTGGTTTTTAAAATACAGCGACTAGATCAAAGTTTCCCATTTTAGTGTCTCAAGGACAATGCCCAGGAGCTGGGGAATAGAGATAGAATCGCCCTGCAACCAGTCCATCCTGCCAGTGAATGTGGAGGATAGCCATACTAAGAACTTAAGATAAGAGTTATCCTTTTATAAATCTGACTATATTAAATATTCTATTTTTAAAGGAAAAATATGGATTCAAAGCAAAATATTATTGGCTTCTTAGTGTGGGACTTCCTTAAAATGGAAAGTTTTGTTATACAATAATTAATTGAATCAGAAAAATCTATGTTGAATAAATATGGTTAATGAAACCTGACAATGTAATTTGGTATTAATTACAAATTTACTTCAAATATAATAATTTCAGGTATATAACTAACCTGACTGTCAGCTGACAATGGTTTCTTATATAATTTAGGAAACTGCTCTGTCCTCTGTTGAGAATATAATATGGGGAAAGTAGAAAAGGAACCATGGGGCTGGGTGAATATAAAATAAAGCCTCATTATCGGAGAATTTGATGTATCCTGAAAGGAACTAATATAAAGAATGTCTTTGCTGTTTTTTTCAAAATTAGACATGCTGTGCTGAGAAAATTATTCACACAAAAATAATTGTAGGAACTCTAGCAATCATGAAGCACATCAGAAAAAAAAAAGAATTTGAGATGTTTCCATTTTTGGTCTATTTATTAAAATTTTTTTCTTAAGTGTAATCATTAGACAATGTTTTGCTTATTTTTAAATAATGAAAAGGAAGAAAACATGCAAATATTGTTTCTTTTAAAATTTTCCACAAGTGTGAGTTTTCACTAATTTAGACCAATCTTCTATTCCACACTCTTAATATGAAGTCGTGAGATATGTTAAAATAGCTACTAAAACATGAAAAAGTAAAATGTGGGTTTTTATTTACCAAAGTATAAGAACTAGTCTGGAACTAAAATAAGAGGCCAAGACAATAATTCAAAGTACAACTGAGATGAAATATTTACAAATATATTTCCAATATGATAGAGGTAGGGAAATCCTTAATTGATGTGTTGTTTAAAGATTTCCACCAGACCATGACTAACTTGTACCAAAGATCTTGATTGCTGTAGAAGACTTGACAGGGTAGCTCTTTGAAAATTTAATTCAGGAACCAGTGCATAAGAAATAAGAGTTATTGCTCAACTAAACTTATTTTAAGCAGGCACTGAAACTTGTCTAGAGTTTTGCAAATCATTGAATCAAATGTAGCTATGTTAAGTAGGAAGCAAAAAGCTTAGGTGAGTGACAATTTAGTAAGAACATATTCCATAGTTTCTTAATACTGGAATAAAAACTAAAAGGCCATTGGGGTTTATTTTCTGCATATTTTATTTTCATCCAAAGCAGAGGTGAGAGAACAAAATAATTGGAAAGCTTTCTAAGCATTAGCTAATAAAAGTCACATATACTCAGTGGACTTTGGAGCAGAGTATAAGAAGAAAAAGTACAGGTAAGAAGAGTGATAGGAAAAGAGAATTGGAAACAAAAAATAAAAAATGTGAAGATGAAGTACGGGGTCTTATGAAGTAGATTGTATATATTAAACAAGTCATTTTTATACCACTGGAGATATGTAAACTATAACTTAGACTTCCTATAGAATTGAAGTGTATTTATTTTCTTTTCAACCTTAGCCACTATTGTTGCTTGCATTATTATTCACTGCTGTCACTTGGTAGGGATTTCTTGAAGAAATCAATTCAACTTCTTTACAAAGTGTGTGTGTGTGTGAGAGAGAGAATATGACAGATACTGAGTACCCACTAAATACTACATATTTATATTGCCTCATTTAATTCTTATATCTTAACAATTAAAGAAATCAAGTCTCAAAGAGGTGATACAAACTCAACTCCAATGTTAAGGCTTACACTATTTCTACTACTATCTACTCTGATGTGTGCTTAGTTTTAAAAGATAAATGCATAATATTTAAAAACAGGAAACAAATTTCTCAACTAATGTTGAAATCTTGCTCAGATAGTCAATATGATAAAACTACAATTACAATGAGAGGACCCATAGAGGGTGTTGGAAGTTATATAAGCTGTGATAGGGTCTCCTTGGGACAAGGTTGGCAACTATGGTTGTGCTGAGCTGAATAACAGAATGTTCTAAGAAGCATTTTATATGTGAATTCAGTATGCAGATTTGGTTTAATCACCCACACTGAACCTCAAACACAAAGCTTAAGGAAAGTTCCTGTGGCAGCCAGCTTTCAAAATGGCCTCCAATGATGCTCACCTCCTGGTGTTCGCACCTTTGTATTGACCCTTCCTACAACGAATGGGTATAACCTATGTACCGGTAGGAGAGTGCAAAAAGAATGGTGTGTGGCTTTTGATGCCAGGTCATAAAAGACATTGTGGCTTTGCTTTGATTGTTTATGGATTATTGCTCTCAGGGAGCCTGCTGCCATGCCATGAGGATACTGAAGCAGGCCTGTGGAGAGGTCCACATGGTAAGGAACTGAAGCCTCCTGCCAACACCGCTAATAAGGAACTGAGGCCTCCTTCCAAAAGCCATGTGAGTGAACTATCTTGCACGCGGAACCTCCAGCCTTAGTCATGGCTTCAGATGACTGCTGCCAGAACCTAGCTAAGCAAACTCTGAATTCAGGGCCCATTGAAACTGTGAGATAATAAGAATATATTGCTGAAGATTTAGGGGGATTATTATGCATTAATAAATGCGGGATACTATCCCCCATCTTAACCTCATGGTTAAAAGTCCAAGAAGCATAGAACATTTTGTCTCTTCTACTTTGCTTTTACACTTGCAGAGGACAATTTAATATTAATTAATAGAACTCAATTAGTATTTTCTTAAACACATTCATAATTATAGCAACTATGTTCCCTTACATATGATAATTGTGCATAGTCAAAATCTGCAATAACACAGCTATTTAAGTTACAGTTTCCAAAACCAGTAATCAAATGCATTCAGCCTTCTGATAATCTTTGTTAGTCTTTAATAATAATCTAAATTACTTATTTCACTTTCTTTCTGTTCAAAGGTTCTGCACTATTTTGTTAATTATAAGAATCACATTTTCTACCTTCTAACATCTCTAAAATTGATGTGACCTTAAGTCAGTATGATTAAAAAAAATCATTATCATTGTCATTGGTAAATTGGCATTTTTTCCTTAGTAGTACACAAAAAAATGGTGCATTTTATAATTAATGACATCTTAGATTTAATGAAATCAGGTATAAAGCATAGGGTTCACAGTCAATGTCTCCCGGTGGAGCTGAATATCCAACATATTTAGATGAAAAACTTTAGGCATTATTCCTCATAGGGATATTCATATATTTAATATGTTTCTGAAATGAAAAAAAATCAAATCAAATAAAAGAACATTAGGACTCTGAAGAACAATTTATTAAAAAGTAGACTTTCAGTCAGTATGACAAGTGGTGGCAGATGTATTTCTGGCTAAGGGATATTTCTGGCATCATTGAAATATGTTCCACTTGCTCCATTCTTAACTTACTTTCATTAGCTATGTGACTACTGGCAACAAAAGATTTAACCTCTTACAATCCCAATTTCCTCATCTATAAAATGAAGGTATACAATTTACCTCATAGGGCCATAAAAAGAACTATAGGAGATGGCAGATATAAAGAGCTAACACAGTGCCTATCTTAGAGAGGGTAATAATAAATGTTAATTTCTCCTTAAAGGAAGTCCATGGAATAAATGAAATTTGAAAACTGAAATTTGTCACAGGTAGTACAAAGTATTCCCAATTACTGACTTAACTTGACTGCAGACTAGATAGAAAAGGATGTTTGAATTAGATAACTGTTAAAACAGAGTCTTTAAAATGAATGTCCTCTGTTCATTTTAGAACAGGATTAGCAGGAAACAACAGGGTGAAGGATGGAAAACAAACCTCCTGTTATGAAGTGATCACATTCATCAGTCAAAGGTCTAAAAACAGAAAGAGTGAGCATCATATTGGGAACACCACACTGTGAGATGGGCAGGGCAGTTAAATACCAAAACATAATTTAACATTTATCTCCAGATGGCTATAGGCCTAATCTTTGGATAGGTATATAGGTAGTTACTTATAAATTCAATCCAAACATCTCCTCAAACTGTCTATCTCAGAGTTTTAAATTGCAACCATCAGAGTCACTTTGGTTTAAATACATGGTCTCTGGAAGAACATTGCCAAACACACAACTATCACACAGAAGGGGAGAAATATGTTATTGATACATTAACATAAATTAGTGTATCAGAATCAATAGGGTAGGACATAGGAACCAAGCCAAGTAAGTTTGATGGGGATGAGAGATGTTTAGACATTCTCTGGAGAAGAAAGGCAAACACTAGCAGCGGGAAAACAAAGTGAATAATGAAGCCAGATGGAAGGCTCCAGGAGCTTTCTTACTGGAAAAAATAATAAGCATAAAATTATAGCTCTGAAAAAGTAAACAAAATCTGATTTCATTGCTCTATCTCCAGTTCTGGGCACAGAATCTGTCTTAAAATAGGCCCAATAAGTATTTGTTGAATGAAAGAATGAGACATTTTTTTAAAAAAGAAAGTTTTACTGTCTATATGTTCCTAAAATATCACAGAGCACAAAATAAAATTCATCTCTACATGCATCTGTGAGGCAAGGACATTGCAAGACCATAGGTGAATCATGTTGTATCAGGCTTTTGTTGATTTTCAAGAACTATAATGTAACCTCTAACCGTATAAGCCCTCACAGTAAAGAAATGATTTAAGATGTCAGGTTCTTGAGTGCTTGGACCTTGCCTCTTTTCATCTTTGTAAAATTCCAATGTTTATTATAGCACATAAAATTGATAGGTATTCAATAAATGTTGGTTAAATTAACGAGATTCTAATATACACAGTTAATACTTGAAATGCTTTGTGTATATTTTGTCTAATAATCCAGAAAGTTGACAGCATAGTTACTCTGCAGACAGTAAATGGCATGCCTCTGTCATCTATTGACAGGTTATAATTTGGTTCATTTAATTTTGTTTATGTTTTACTGTGTTGTATTTTCTTTGTGAGAATTTGTTCTGCCAAATTTTTGCTTAGCCACATTTACATGTGTACTGACAAATTAATATATTTCAGTGGCCTTATGTTTCTGTTGAGCTGCAGTGAGATGTTTTATTTGCAGCATCTGTGTATTTTTAAAATATCATCCTGTGCTGTGTGGAAGATGCCAATTTTTCATGTAGAAGAAAATGGAAAAAAAAAAGAGATTAAAATATTGGTAAAATAAAGGTGGATCTGAAAAGTTTTCTCAAATCATGTATTCCAGTCCTTTCTTGGAGATTCTTGTTTAATTTTGTAGGGATTGAGTAATGGGGAAATTAGAATATGCTATATGGTACAGGTTTTGAACTTAGACTTTATTCCTTCCGCCTATTTTGGCACTATGATTCCCATTGGAGTGGGACTAATTAGAAACTGGGAAAGGTATTCCATGAATCAAAAAACTCCCCAGGTTGATTTTGACACATGATCTTCCAATCTCCAAACCAATATTCACAATCTCTTAATATTTACTAATATTTATTTTTGATATGAAAATATTTTTTAAAATAGTAATTAATCCCATATTAATTGCTATTGAACCTGCTCAAGGAGATTACTTCTGCTTTCATTACATTGTTTCTGACTTCATTTGGAATGAATCCAGTGAATTTAAAACAAGAAATAGTGAGAAGAGTCTCAAAATTTAAAGGACAGTGTGAGTTGGTAAAGGACTAACTGGGAAATCTGGGTTAACAGGCTTCTCTTTAACATAATATGTCCTCTTAGTTAAAAACTCATAGAGTTTGCACTTCCTTGCTTTTATAGAAGAAGGAAAATTGTGATGTATGGCTAAAAAATAGTGTTTCCAAATTATCAGAGGACAAAGATCATTTTGTGGAAGTGGATGGACTTTATTATTTTAGAATATTGACTACAATTTATATTCTCCCACTTTTATTTTCTAGTCTACAAAAGTCAGGCCAAATTAAATGCCAAGAGCAACATTGTTATCTATACACCACTAATGAGTTGACTATTTTAAAAAAGAAGAAATGACAATTATTAATTGCTTCAAGGAACTAAGGTCTTTATTGTAACAGATATTGTCAACATCATAACAGATGATTGTTGATACTTGCAGAAACAAATTTAGAGAAAAGAGGATTGGACATCAAATTCTTATAGAATATTTCAGATATGATTATATTAAAAATATATTCTGGAAGAATGTTAATATTACTTCTTAAGTATACAGACCTATCTATGTTTTTATGTATTTTAGTTAATTTTAATTGTTTTAGAGTTAGGGGGAAATGGAATGGATAAACTCCAAGGCTAGAAAAATGTCAACCATGTAGTTAATATCTAATCTGTATTTGTTGAATTAATACATTTATAGTTGAATATTTTGGCAGGTTTCACCTACTGAAGACATATTAGGGACCTTTGGTCCATGGTTTCTCTGAAAATTGAAGCTTGAAAATGGTGTTTGTGGAAGCTGAGGCCATGCATGATTAGTATATCATTTTGTAATTGAATTTTTGATGCCCTTACATTAATTTTCTCAATTAAGGTAACGTGCATGGAGGGTAGAGGAAGGATAGAAATTAGCAGGCAATATGAGAGTTTTTGAAAAATATGTAAGTTGACCTTTCCAGGAAGATTCTGTTTAACCTCCTGTGGATGAGCAAGGAAGAAGGAAGATTTGCATATGAGATTTTATAAAATTGTCTCACATGACTGTGGGGATGCACAAGCCTAGATTCGGTAGGGCACGTTGCAAGCCAGGTACTCTGATGAAGGTCCTTGTTGAGTTCCCCAGGAGATGCTGGCTATCTAAAGTAGAGATGGGCATTTTCTCTCTAAATGCTGAAATCACTTCTCCTTTTAAGGCCTTCAAATGACTGGATGAGACGTCACTCATTGCTGACGGCAAACTCTGCAGTTTATTGTAGATGTAACTAGCCGTCTATGCAATCAACTCACTGATGATTAAAGTCCATGAAATGCCCTTGTATTATAATTAGCCCAGTGCTTGTTTGACCAAACAACTTGGCACCATTACCTGGCCGAGTTGACACATTAGCCTAACCATCACAGTCCATCCCTTGTCAATTTGGCAGCTATACACATCAACTTAAACCATACTTAGTCTCTAAATAAAAACAAATATATATATATATTTATTTTTCCACCTAACAATACTCAACTGTCCTGCATACAACTGGAAACACACTAAATCCCTCCAGAATAGGGGGAAAGTCCTTGGTAAAATTGACTCTTAAACTTGACATCCTTAAATACTATGACATCAAACTAATATGACTTGTGTTATATGATAAGGAGAAAGGATAGGGAAGAAAGCAAAGATATTGTTTTATCTACATATACATATACAAAATACTCAAAACAAGGAAGAAATGTTCATGGCTATAATAGTTCTTGTTTCTGTAACTGGTCACATGGTCAAAGTTCACATTTATCACAACCTTCTTCAACTACTCATTCCATGTTCCCTTTACCATCACCTAATGCCTCAGCTGGCCATGGTTCTTTGTCTGGTGGGGTGACCCAAACTTTCATTCCTGAAGATTCTGGGCCATTTTCAGTCCTGCCTGGACTGAGTTGTTGCAATTTTCCATTGACTTTAATCACACAGCATGGTAGTACTAAGAGATGCCCTAGGGGATCTACTGTATTCCAGGTAAACTCTTTTTTACATCCCTTTGTAGTTGCTGTCATATTTCCCCTTGACAGTCAGGATTAATCACCCCAGCCAGTACAGTAATTCCCTTTTTTGTCTGTTGATTCAGAGGCACGAGGAGTCTGAAGTGGCCAGGTGGCAGTCCTAACTTCTGGTTCAAAGGAATAGTTGTTGTGTTCCCTGGTACAGAATTTGTACTAAGAAAATATTCAGAAGTCTCTAAACCTCTTATTTACAAATACTGGAAAGATTAAAAAAAAAAAAAAGAAGGGAATATTGTAGGACTCTTAAGCAACTAGGCATTAGATGGGGATAAATCGCAATCAATAAACATACATTTTGACTTTTCTTTTAATCTTGAATAGATGAAGGTACTATTTGGAATATATCAGATTTGGGCACATTATAGATGTTCAATAAAGACTAGTTGAATTAATTATAAAATACGCTGATATATGAAGTTTTATTAATTTTAGGCCATCTTCAGTTAGCCCAACTAATGATACAGGATCTACTTTCAAGGATTTTGGAGAAAGCCAGAAGAAACAGGCTAAAAACACCTGTGATTTGAAATTCATTAAGAATCATTATGGAAGGTGTGGCAGTTTGAAATTAGAAATACAGTTTATTTTATTTTTTTTATTTTTTAAAAGATACTTAGACTACATAAATGTTACACAAAAAACATAGGGGATTCCCATATGCCCCACTCCCTCCCTCTCCCATATTTTCCCACATTAACAACATCCTTCATTAGTGTGGTACATTTGTTACAATTGATGAATACATTTTGGAGCATTGCCACTAAGCATGGATTATAGTTTACATGGTAGTTTACGCTCTCTCCTGCACAATTTTTTAGGTTATGGCAAGATATACAGTGGCCTGTATCTGTCATTGCAATGTCATTTAGAGGAATTCCCAAGTCACAAGAATGCCCCTATATTATATCTGTTTCTCTCTCTAACTCCCCTCAGAACCTCCAGTGGCCATTGCCTCCACATCAATGATAATTTCTTCCATTGTTAGAATCACAATAAGTCTATAGTAGAGTACCGGTAAGTCTACTTTAGTCCATAGTTCATTCCCTAATCCTGAGGATTCTGGCACAGTGATGCCCATTCCACCTCTAACTGAGAGGGGGCTTCGATACCATAGAGCAGATAAATGGGACTATTTTGCTTGCAGTTGCAGTCTCTTTCTGTTCCTTGGGATGGGTGTTGTCCATCATCTCCTTGTTAATTGTCCTGGGTGAGTCCAATGAACTGTAGAGTAGTTGCTGCAACTCTGTTGAGATTCAGAGCCCAGCTGGTACATGGAAAGCCCAAACATTTAAGTCTCTTGAATTTACACCTATCAATTCTAGTACTAATTATAAGGTTAAAATACAAGGGGCAGAAGAGCCATGTGTAGGGAAACCAAAACTGAGTCTAAGTCTGTCACACTGGGGAGCATAAATTCCAAAGTAGGGCTCACTGGCAGGGCATTAAATTCCTGAGCTGTCTGCCCTATCTATAGTGTCTGGATGTCTCCAGAGCCACCAGGAGCTCCACTATTTGAGGTAGTATTTACTTTGGCAGTCAATGAGATCCTGCTGAGATGTGCAAAAGTATAACCTCTGGGATTACCTCCCAATTCACTTTGAAGTCTCTTAGCCATATGAACTCATTTGTCTTTAACTTTTCCCCCTTTTGGTCAAGGTCTTTTTACAGTTGCATTTCTAGTTGGTGCTTGGTAGTAATCCCTTGGTGCCAAGGAGGGTCATCCCCAGGAGTCATGTCCCATGCTGGGGGGAAGGTAATGCATTTATATGCTGAGTTTGGCTCAGAGAGAGGCCACATTTGAGCAAAAAGGAGGCTTTCAGGAGGTAACTCTTAGGCACCCTACAAAACTAGGCTAAGTTTCAATTTCAAAAGTAAAGGTTCATAAGTACAGTCATCAATATCAAGGGTCCATCAATGGTCCATCCTTCTTCACCAGTCACCACCCCTGTACTTGGGGGATTCTTGCTGTCCCACTAGAGAACATTGCAGAGCTCCCTAGTATGGGAACTTGATATTCTTTTGGTTACTGTGTGAATCTCCACCCACCGTGACAATGCCCCATGAACATCTGAACACCTTATTTGTATGCACCAGGTAAGCCTCCTCCCATGTATCCCCCATCACTGATACCCTGCATCAATGATACTCCCCTGTCATAATTATAACCTTGTGTGATCCAAAACTTCTTCAAAAATGAAGTCAACTGAATAACCAAATACAATTAATAAGAAAATGAAATAATGATAGTTTTAAAAATAAATAAAATACAAAAAATAATAAATAAATAAACAAAATTTGGAATAATAAAAAATAATGAAAAAACATTTAAAAAATTTTTGACATTCTTTCATCACTGTAAGCTCTATTGTCTTGTATGTACAGTGACATTTTCTTCCTTTATTCCACCAGTGTCTTATTTTTTTCATTTTGTCTTCAAAGAAATTTTAGGTTACAGAAAAGTCATGTACAGAATATAGAGGATTCCCAAATATCCAACATCCTCCCTCTTTTCCCCTTTCTCCTATTAATAGCATTTTATATGTGGATTGGCATTTGTTACAATTGACATACAAATTTTGAAACATTGTTACTAACCATGGTCAATGATTTTCATTATGGTTTACATTTTGGACAATACACTTTTATACATTTTGATGAAATTTAACATGGCCTGTATCCATCATTGCAAAATCATGTAGTACAATTCCATTGCCCCCAAAATGTCCCTTTTTCCATCTATTCTATTTCTCCCTCTCCCTCCCCTCAGGACCCACGGCAACCATCAAGTTTCACTCCTTGAAAAACAAGATTCATAGTTACTTGCAACAACATTGAAGGCTTGACATACTGGCCTGTCCTCCCCTATTAGGCACTGCCTATGCTGTGAAAAGACTTCAGCCCCTCTATTTGAGAACATAGCAAGACTACCTAGGATGGGAGTCCAACACCTTCCTGCTCATTGTGTGGATCTCCACCCAATGATATAACCCATTATGACAATATGAACACACACACACTCTGTAGAGGCCTGCTCCAGGTGTGCCCTGTCTTGAATGTCCCCCACATCCAACACCCTAAACCAGTGAACCTCCCCTGCCATATTTGCCAAAAGAACATTCCCAATGTTTAGTTTCAACCATATACCTACAAATCTGCTGAGTTTATCTGCTCTCTCCCCTAGCCCTTCCCCAGTTACATGGATAGCTCAACCCACCCTCCCCACTCTACCTCCCTCCCAAACCTGCACTGCCCAGCTGAATAGCATCACTGCATCACTCTCATGCCCATTTACTGGACAACTACACACTTCCATCTTATAGATTTTGCCCATATTGGCAATGGCTCACAACCTTCTTCTCCCTTTCTGTCTCCTATAAACCTATCTTCCAGACTCTAATTCTATGAGTCTGCTTTTTGCTTAATTCATTTTGGTGAGGTCATGTAATATTTGTCCTTCAGTGTCTGGTTTGCTTCACTCAACATAAGGCCTTCAAGATTGATCCATGTTATCCTGTGTGTTAACACTGCACTCCTTCTTATAGCTGGGTAATATTCCATTGTATGTGTATAGCACATTTTGTTTATCTGTTCATCTGTTGATGGACATTTGGGTTGCTTCCAACTTTTGGCAATAGGGAATAATGCCACTGTGAACATTGGTGTGCATGTATCTGTTTGTGTCCCTGCTTTCAATTCTTCTGGGTATATACCCAGCAGTGGCATTGCTGGATCATATGGCAGTTCTATAGTTAGCTTCCTGGGGAAGCTCCACAATGGCTGTACCATTCTACGTTCCCACCAGCAGTGGATAAGTGTTCCTATTCCTCCACATCCTCTCCAACACTTGTAGTCCTCTGATTTTTCAATAGCTGTGAGTCTAATAGGTGTAAAATGATATCTTATTGTGGTTCTGTTTTGCATTTCCCTAATAGCTAGTGATGTTGAGCATCTTTTCATGCTCTTTTTAACCATTTGTATTTCTTCTTTGGAGAAGTGTCTATTCAAATCACTTGCCCACTTTTTAAATGGGTTGTCTGTCTTTTTACTTTTGAGGTGTAGGATTTCTTTGTATATACTGGATATTAGGCTCCTATCAGATATATGGTTACCAAATATTTTCTCCCATTGGGTCAGCTGCCTTTTCAATTTCTTGACAAAGTCCTTTGAGGTGTGACAGTTTTTGAATTTTGAGGAGGTTCCATTTATCTAATTTTTTCTTTCATTGCTCATGTTTTGGGTGTAAATTTCATGAAACCATTTCCTAATACAAGATCCTGTAGATGCGTCCCTACATTATCTTCCAAAGTCTTTATGGTCTTGGCTCTTGTATTTAGATCTTTGATTCATCTTGAGTTAATTTTTGTATAAGGTGTGAGATGGTGTTCCTCTCTCATTCTTTTGGATATTGATATCCAGTTCCCCAAGCACCATTTGCTGAAAAGGCCATTTGCTCCCAGTTGAATGGGCTTGGTGTTGTCGAATATCAGTTGACTGTATATGTGAGAATCTATGTCAGAACTCTCAATTCAGTTTCATTCATCAGTATGTCTATCCTTGTGCCAATACCATGCAGTTTTGAACATTGTAGCTTTGTAATATGCTTTAAAGTCAGGTAGTGTGATTCTTGTTTCTTTTTCAATATGTCTTTGGCTATTCTGGGCCTCTTGCCCTTCCAAATAAACTTCATAGTTAGCTTTTCTAATTCTGTAAAAAATGCTATGGTAATTTTTATTGGGATTGTGTTAAATCTGTATATCAGTTTGTGTATGATAGACATCTTAATGATGTTTAGTTTTCCTATCTATGAACAGGGAATATTCTTTGATTTCTTTAGTTTTCTTTGATTTCCTTTAACAGTGTTCTGAAGTTTTCTGCATAAAAGTCATTTATATCTTTGGTTAAATTTATTTCTAGATATTTGATTCTTTTAGTTGCTATTGTAAATGGGATTTTTTTTCTTGATTTCCTCCTCCAGTTGTTCATTATTGTTGTACAGAAATGCTACTAATTTTTGCATATTGATCTTATAACCTGCCACTTTGCTGAACTCATTTATAAGCTCTAGAAGCCTTGTTGTAGATTTCTCGGGGCTTTCAATGTATAGGATCATGTCATCTGCAAATAGCGAAGTTTTTACTTCTTCCTTTCCAATTTGGATGCCTTTTATATCTCTTTCTTGTCTAAGTGCTTGAGCAAGTACTTCTAATACAATGTTAAATAAGAGCGGTAAAAGTGGGCATCCTTGTCTTGTTCCAATCTTAGAGGGAAAGCTTTTAGAAATTCATCATTGAATATCATGTTAGCTGTGGGTTTCTCATATACACCCTTTATCGTGTTGCAGAAGTTTTCTTCTATTCCTATCTTTGAAGTGTTTTTATCAGGAACAGGTGCTGTATTTTGTGGAATGCTTTTTCTGCAACTATAGAGATGACCCTGTGATTGCTTTCTTTCGATCTGTTTATGTGGTATATTACATTGATGGATTTTTTATGTTGAGCCACCTTTGCATACCAGGGATGAAACCTGCTAGGTCATGGTGTATAATTCATTTGATGTTTGTTGAATATGATTAGCAAATGTTTTATTGAAGATTTTAGCATCTAGTTTGATGAATTGGTCTATAGTTTTTCTTTCTCATGGCATCTTTGTCTGGCTTTGGTATTAGGGTGATGTTGGCATCATAGAATGAGTTAGGCAATGTTGCCTCCACTTTTATTTTTTGGAATAGTTTAAGCAGGATTGGTGTTAGTTCTTTCTGGTGTTTGGTAGAATTCACCTGTGAAGCCATCTGGTCCTGGGCTCTTATTAATTGGGAGGTTTTTGATGACTAATTCTATCTCCTTACTTGTGATTGGTCTGTTGGGTTCATCAATTTCTTCTTTCATCAGTGTAGGCTGCTTTTGTGTTTCTAGGAATTTGTCCATTTCCTTTAAATTATCCATCTAATTGGCATACAATTTTTCAAAGTATCCTCTTATTTCTGTGAGGTCAGTGGTGATATCCCCTTCCTCATTTCTTATTTTATGTATTTGCATCTTCTTTCTTTCTTTCTTTGTTATTCTAGCTAAGGATTTGTCAATTTTATTAATCTTCTCAAAGAACCAACGTTTGGTTTCATTTATTTTTTTCTAGTGCTTCTTATTTTTAATTTCACTGCTCTAATCTTTGTTATTTCCTTCTTTTTACTTGCTTTGGGGTCAGTTTGTTTTTCTTTTTCTAATTCTTCCAGGTGTGCAGTTAGGTCTTTGATTTTAGCTCTTTCTGCTTTTTTAATATAGGCACTTATGACTATGAATTTCCCTCTCAGCACTACTTTTGCTGCGTCCCATAGGTTTTGATATATTGTATTGTCATTTTCATTTGTTTCAGGGTAGTTACTGATTTCTTTTGCAATTTCCTTCTTGACCCACTGATTGTCTAAGAGTGTTTTGTTTAACTTTCATATTTTTTAGTGTAATCTAGTTCTCTGCCCCTTACTTACTGATTTCCAGCTTTATTCCATTGTGTTCAGAGAAATTACTTTGTATAATTTCAATCTTTCTGAATTCATTGAGATTTGTTCTGTTACCTAGCTTGTGGTCTGCCCTGAGAATGATCCATGTGCACTTGAGAAGAATGCGTATCCTGCTGTATTTTGGTGTAGTGCTTTGTATATGTCTACTAGATCCATATCCTCTAACTTATTATTCAAGGTCTCTGGTTCTTTATTGATCCTCTATCGAGATGCTCTGTCTAATGGTGATAATGGTGTATTAAAGTCCCCCACTCTAATTGTAGAGGCACCAGTTTCTCCACTTAGTTTTTCCAGTATTTGCCTCATGTATTTTGAGGTGCCATGATTAGTTGCTTACATATTTTTGATTGTTCTTTCTTCTTGATGGATTACCCCTTTTATTAATATACAGTGTCCTTCTTTGTCTCTTACATTAGTTTTGCATTTAAAGTCTATTTTGTCCAATATTAGTATAGCTACTCCTGTCCTTTTCTGATTATTGTTTGCATGCAAAAAATTTTTCCAAGCATTTGCTTTCAATGCTTGCCTGGCATCCCTGGGCCAAAGGTGAGTTTCTTGTAGACAGTATATACATAGGTCACATTTCCTTATCCATTCTGTCAATCTGTGTCTCTTGATTGGAGAGTTTAATCCATTTAACATTCAATGTTATTACTGTCAAGGAATTACTTACATTAGCCATATTTTCTTTAGGTTTATGTATGCCATGTGTTGTTTTTATTTCTCTTTTTGTCTTTTTAGTTGTTCTTACACTCCCCTCCAACTCTCTGTCTCCTGTTTTTTCCTTTCAACCTGCAAAACTCCCTTTAGTATTTTTTGAAGGGCAGTTTCTTATTGACAAACTCTCTTAATTTCTATTTATCTGTGAATATTTTGAACTCTCCCTCATTTTTTAATGCCAGCTTTGTTGGTTAGAGAATTCTTTTCTGGAAGTTTTTTTCATTTAACACCTTGACTATGTCTTACCACTTCCTTTTTGCATCCATGGTTTCAGATGAGAAATCAGTACTTAATCTTATCAAGCTTCCCTTTTAGGTGATGGATCTCTTTTTTCTTGCTGCTTTCAGTATTCTCTCTTTGTCTTGAGCATTGGTCAGATTGGACAATTTGACAAGTATGTCTTGGGGTAGGCCTGTTTGGGGTGCGTTGCGCCTCCTGGACATATATGTCCATGTCCCTCAAAAGAGTTGGGAAATTTTCAGCCATTATTTCCTCCAGTACTCCTTTCTGCCCCCTTGCCCTTCTCTTTTCCCGCTGGGATGCCTATAATGCATATGTTCATGCATTTCACATTGTCATTCAAATCCTTAAGTCCTTGCTGGATTTTTTCTATCTTTTTATCTGTCCTACTATCTGTTTGATTTCAGCTGCACTGTCTTCCACACTGCTGATTCTTTCCTCTGCCTGTTCAAATGTGCTGTTATGTGCTTTCAGTGTATTTCTGATTTCTTGCATTGCTCCATTCATCACCATCATATCCGTTATCTTTTTATGTATGTTTATAATTTCTTCAGTATGTTCTGCCATTGTCTTCTTAATATCCTCTATCTCTTCCTTTTCTTCATTAAGTTGATTCATGATATTTGTTTGGACATCCTTGATTAGTTGTTCCACAGTCTGCATCTCCTCCTGTTTTTCAGTTTGTTCATTAGACTGAGCCATGTCTTCCTGTTTCTTAGTATGGCTTGTAATTTTTTGGTTGGTTTTGGGCATCTGTTTATCTTGATGGGCTTATTTGGTTGGTTATCTTCTCTTTCTACTCTATGGTTTTATTTTGTTGTTTCTTTGTTTGTGGTTCAGTTAATTTTTGATACTTGTTTCCTCTTATTCTATATCCTTGTGGTTGTATGTGTTCCCTTGAAAAAAAATATTAGTACCAGAGAAAAGGAAAGAGATAAGACAAGTAAAAGAATAATAGTAATAATAATACAAAAAATGTGGAAGAACTTGAAAACTAAGTTATATGAGTAAGAAATTAGTGAAGTACAAAGGAAGAAGAATTAAAAAAGGTTGAGTACAAAAAAATAAAACAAGGTACAAAATAGAGAGAGAAAAAGTAGAATGAAAAGGCCAGACAGATCAGGAGAGAATAGAAGGAAAGGAAAGGAAAAAACATGAGAGAGAGAAAAAGAAAAATGAAGACCAAATAAGAGGTGGTGGAATGGCAGTACAGCAAAAGAAGTCAGAAGACAGAAAAACGAAGGAATGAAGACAAATAAAGTTTGTTGAAAAAATAAGCAAAAGAAAAAAAAGTAATGAAAAAGTGTAAATAACAAGCAAGAAACAAAACAGCAACAAAGAAGCAATTCAGGAAAAACAGCCTTCTTTCTTAGGCCCCTAGAGACCTTCTCAGGATGTTTTTGTTCAATAATTAATCACCCTGCAACCTGCCCTCTGCAGGTGATGTATCCAGTTTTAACGAATAAAATAAAGGAAAAAGAAAGAAAAAAATCCAAAAAACCACAAAACAAAATAGTACAAACTCAGTCTATAAGTTCCCTATCATAAGATGTTAGCTGCATACCTTAACTCTCCCTGGATGCCTTTTCTTAGGAGGTTTATGGGACTCAAACTGGCTGCCTTCTACATGCAAGGCAGGAATTCCCCCACTGCACTACAGCAGTTCCATAGATTAAATAGGCTTTTGAATGATTATTGGGCTCTTCCTGCCCCCATTTCCCTTAAGAAAGTTGGACTTTTAATAGTTAGTTGCCTGTCTCCTCTGCTTCCCTGAGAAAGTTCCTCTCTCCCAGGGTTGCTGGGTGTGGCAGTCTGCCTGAGCATATTCCACTCTCCCTTCTCCCCAGCGCCACCTCAGTGCTGGCTTGTATCTTCCCTGAGATTCAAAGGGGGCTCAGGTGCCCAAACCCATGGAAAGGAAACCTCTCTCCATCCTTTGCCAGACCCCTCTTTCTCCTAGGCAATGCTACCCCCACTCAGCTGGCTGGTGAGAGCCAGGGGGTCCATGGAAGCTTTTTGCGTTGAGGGTGGGGCTTAGCTGCTGGTTAGCCATTTCCAGCCACAGGGGCGAGAAACTCATAGTTTTCCCTTGGGCTATTTATCTCTTTGTCCAGCTCCCTCCAGATCAATGCCCTGAAGCCTCCTGCTCTCTGGATTCCCCAAACTGAGAAATACAGTTTTAAACTAATCCATTCCTTTGGGTGTGAGACCCATTTGACTGGATTATGTCAGTGGGGTATGATTCATGTAGAGTCCCTACGCCCTTTCCTGGGGCTGATATAAATGGACTCATACAGATAGACTGAAGAAAATGGGAACTGCCATGTTTGATACTGCTGTGTAAGAGATAGGCTCTCTTAAACATGAAGCCCACAGAGGTAGGGCCCATGGAGCAACTCAAGAAGAGATGAGCCTTATGCCTGATAGCTTGTGGCTGAAATCAGGAAGAAAGCAGAGCAGCTGAGCCTGAGAGAGGGTGCCCAGAGGGGAAGGCAGAGACCAGCCAAAGATCATTCACCACCTTGCTTCAATATGTGACCACTGACTTTGGTAAGAAAGCACCTCTTATGGTGCCTTGAGTTGGGCTTTTCATAGCCTTGGAACTGTAAGCTTTTACCCCAATAAATCCCCATTATAAAAACCAATACATTACTGTTACTTTGGGCCAAGATAGGGACCCTACCCATGTGTACAGAGAGGGTGAGTTTGCCTCAGCAGTTGAAGAGGGTGGATGTTCCAGCCCAATATTGAGGGAGAGTTTTGCTGCCCCAGGGTACAGAGAGGGTGGAGTGCATTCCCCAATGGTTGTGGAAATTTAGATCACCACTCTACTTCTCTGAGGGGTTGGGCCTGTTCCCCATAGGTTGGGGAGGGTTGGGTCACCACCCCACTGCTATGAAGGGGTTGGGCCTAGTCCCCATAGATTAGGGAGAGTCAGGTCACCACCCCACTTTTCTGTGGGGGTTGGGCCTGTATGCTATGGATTAGGGATACCACCTCACTGTACTAAAGGGGTTGAGACTATCCCTCAAAGATTGGGGAAAATGTGACCATCACCCAAATGTTTGATGAGGTAGCCACCCAGATGCTTGATGAGAGTGGAACTGAGAAATGGCCATTGGGCAAGGCTGTGGAAAGGGTGGATCCCCATGAGGCCCCAAGGAGAAAACGAAACCATCATTCCAAGGATGATTCTCAGACTTTGAAATCTAATGGAGCATGCCCTGCAGGTTTTCGGAAATGTTGGGGACCTGTGATGTTTGTTTCACTCCCAAATTCTCCTTATGGTAATGAAAATATCTATCCTACATATATATATATTAGAAGCAGATAATGTGTTTTCTGAGTTTCACAGGTCTGCAGCCAGAGGTGAACTTTGACCTAAGACAAACTGTATTCCTATAACTGATTTTGATGTGATTTTGTACTTAACATTGCTACTGATATGTCTTTTGGGGATTTAAAGGGTAGAGTGTGGCTGTTTGACATTATTTTATGAGTCCCAAAAAGAGAAAGATTAGATTATAAACTAATCTGTTCCTCTGGGTGTGATACCCTTTGATTGTGTTAAATTCAGCTTTGGGGCCTTTGATTAGATTACTTGATAAGATTGCTTTAAAGCATTTGATTGGACTATATCAGTGAGGTGTGACTTACATTGAGTTCCCATTCCATAGCTGGATAGCTGGGTCTAATATAAATGGACTCACATGGACAGACAGAAAAAAAAGAAAAACCTGTTGTAACCGTTGGGGAATTTGATGTAATTATGAATTCCAAAAATATAATTGGATCATGCCTGTAATCTGATCTGTTAATCTGGGCATGATTGAATTATGATTAGGGCGTTGACTGGGCCATGTCAGTCAGTAGGGCGTTGACCCCACCCCCTGGTGGGTGGGGACTTGAATGTAAAAGGCAAGGCAAAGAACAGAGGAGAAGCAGTCTTTTGAGAAGCAGCTTTGATGTTGGAAAGAAGGCCCCAGGAGAGGAGAAGTGAACCGTTCGCCTGATCGCCTACAGCTAACCTTGTGGAGGAAACAGGAGCTAGGCCCGGAGAGAAATGCAGCCCCGGGAAGAGAGGAAGCCAAGAAGCCTAAACCCTGGGCAAATGTCGGCAGCTATCTTGCTCCAACACGTGACAATGGACTTTGGTGAGGGAAGAAACTTATGCTTTATGGCCTGGTAAC
>JAQZBX010017189.1:0-35814 GCA_029593785.1 Cabassous unicinctus | reverse complement strand
ACCATGCCCCATCCCTTGATCCTTTGAACAATTTTATATATCTTTCATGTATATTCAGATGGACTTACTCCCATGAATCCCCCATCCCAGACAACCCCCACCAATGATCCACTGCAGCCCCCCTTGTAACCCTTCTGTGATCTAAACCTTCCTTGAACATGAAGCCCATATAATAACAAAATACAATTAATAGGAAAAAGAAATAATAATGATAAGCTTATATGAAACAGATAAGTACAAGGAAACTCAGAAGAAGAAAAAAAAAAGAAACTAAACTAAAAATAAAATATAATTAGCAGATTGGGACATTCGAAAAAATGAGAAGAAAAAAATCTTTTTTTAAAAGAAATTATTCTTTTTTCCTTTTATCACTGTATTATCAGATGTCCAGTGTACCATGACACCTTCCCCTCTCATTCCCCAGTGTCTCCCAAGTTTCAATTTAATTTTCAAAGAAGTTTTAGGCCACAGCAAAGTCACACATGAATACTAGAGACTCCCACTACCCAACCTCCCTCCCCCTTCTCCAACCCATATTAAAACCTTTTTTTTTATGCTTGTTAGCATTGTTATAACTGTTATACAGATAGTAAGATATAGCAACTAAAAATTGTCAACGGTTTACAGTATGGTTTACAATTTAGACTGTACAGTTTAATAATTTTTGATGATATTTACCATGTCCTGTGTCCATTACTGTAAGGTGATGAAGAATATTTCCCATGACCACTAAATACCCCATTTGATCTTTTCTGTTCCTTCCTCCCCACCCCTGGGGCATATGGCTCTTCCCTGTCTTGGCTCATGGGATGACAAGATTCATAGTTACATGCCCTGGGTATTCTAACCTGCCCTTCCTAATCTACCCACCTGTTAATCCTGCACCACCAAATCCAGTAAAATCTCTACCCACCTGTCCTATCCTTCAATAGGTAACTATATTCTTTCAGTTTACTATAGATTATGTCCATATGAGTGATGGCTCGCAACCTACCTTTCTCTCTCTCTCCCTTGTTAGCCTATCTTTCAGTCCATGGTTCTCAGAAACTGTTAACTTTCCTCAATTCAAATCAATGAGGTCATAAACTGTTCATCCTTCAATGCCTGGCTTGCGTCACTCAACATAAGGTCTTCAAGATTCATCCATGTTATTCCATGTGTTAGCTTCTAACACATTCCTTCTAACAGCTGAGTAATATTCCATTGTATGTATGTACCACATTTTGCTTATCCATTCATCTGTTGATGGGCACCAGGGCTGATTCCAACTTTTGGCAATTGTGAACAATAGGATCATTGAGTTTACCTCTACTTTAAAAACTAGGTCAAATTTAACTATGAAACTACCAGAGCCAGATGCTTTGTTTTAAAGAAGATAATGTAAAATTTTATACTTTTATGATAATTTCCTTTTTTGACTTTCTATCTTTAATGGGTCCATTTGGCAAAATTGTATTTTCCAAAAAAATCTTTCCATTTCATATAAGTTTTCAATAGTGTTTGCATAGTCATGTGTGAAGAAGCCTTTTATGATTTTTAAAAATTTATTCCACTTGGGTTATATCCTCCTTGCTATTTCCTAATTTATGTGTCTTTGATTTCTCTCCTTTCTCTTTAATTAGGTCACAAATAGTTTGTCCATTTTGTTGATTTTGCCCATGAAAGAGCTGATTAATTTATTACTAGTTTTACAATTTTTACTTGTTTTCCAACTTAAGAATCTGTTTGCTTTATTAATTCCTTATTTTGACTACTCTCCCCACCCAGGAGAGGGACCTGTTTGTCTCCCTTCCCTCCCCTCCCCTCCCCTTTCCTACCCTCCTTTCTTCTCCCCTTCCCTTCCCTTCCTTTCCTTTCCCTTCTCTTTTTTTTTCTTTTCTTTTCATTTTTCTTTTCCCTAAATTTTATTAATTTCTAATTTTCTTGTTTCCTTGAGGGGTTCATAGACACTAAGCATTAGTGATACATAATGAAGATGCAAGGTAGGGAATCTTGGAGAAAAATGTCCAAGCAGAGGGCAGCAGAGAACACACAGTCCTGTGAACTGTCATTATTTCACAGAACAGTCTGGGCATAGATGTTCTGAATATACCATGGACACAATTCCAATAGAGAGGGTCCTGCTTTGACCTACAGTAGCCTGGACATCTAGGGCATCAAGAGGATGTATGAGCCCCACCCCAGTACCAAAAGTACTTAGGCATAACCTAAGAGGGCTGGGACACCCAATTTCTCCAAGTAACAAAGAATAGATCAAGGAATCTCCAAGCTCAAAGGCAATGCTAGCGACTCTGCATTCCTAGGGCCAAGGTCTTCATAACAAGGTTCCTGGTAATAGCCTTGTGTGCCAGTAATGCTGAAATCAGCCAAAGGCCTAGCCTGTCCACAGATAGCCTAAGTTCAGCTGAGCCAACTTTCTGCTAAAAAGAGGAAGGAAATGAGTCACCAAGGCCATCTAGATTATATTCTAATTAGTTGTACTATGGTCAGAGATAGCTGTTTGTAATATAATTTTTCTGTTATTTCAATTTATTGAAGTGACTTTGTGCCCTAACATGTGGTCAACTTTTATGCACTTGAAATGGTTTATTCCTCATATTGGGGTACAGAGTTTGATATGTACCTACAAAACTACTTAATTATTCATGTCTAGGTGTGAGAAAAATGCATTAAATTCTGATTTTTTGTCCGTTTTATTTTTTATCTCCTTGGTTTTCATTTTTTTGATATATACTGCTAATTTATTTGGTGAACAAAGATTAATAATTATTATATTACATTCAGTATCATAGCCTTTATTATTTAATTATTTATTCATCTTATTTGATGACTTTTGTCCTATTTAAAGCTCTTCTTGTCTGACATGCAAAGGATACACTCTTCCTTTTGTTATTTTGAATCTTTTTGATATCTCTTTCCCATCTTTTTTTTAATCTTCTGAATTGTTTATCTTTTTCTATTCCATACAGTAGAGTTCAATTTTTCTTTCTTAGCCAAATTGAAATTTGTATTTTCTTTATTTATGCAAATAAAACTCTTTGATATGTATTAATATGACCAATAAGTATAACCTATTTTCTGTCACACTGTTTTTTATTTATTTTATGTATATATACACATATTTAAATATATAAATATAAAATATTTCCTTATGATCTCTTATCATTATTCTTTTCTTGGTATTTGTTGAAGTGTTAAGAAATTTGGAATTTTATTCTTCTAGCGTCCACTTTCATATTACTATATTTACAAAATACGCTTAGTTCCCACTGTCTTTAGATTCTTATTATAAGAAATACAAAAAGTAGCTGGTAAGTGTTCTTTATTCTGTACCCTCCTTTTCCCCAGTTCCTACTCTTTTATTATCTTAATCATTTTACTCTTTAGATTTGTCAGCTTATAATAATAACCTTTTACTTCCAGCTAATACTCATAATGCTAAAGCATCAAGCTTTTTCTACTTTTTCCTTACTTTTCATTATCTTGCCTTATTTTTTTGTTATATATATTAATTCTACATTGTCAGAGCTCATTATGCAAACATATTATTTTGTCATTCAGATTTCTATTTAAGTTTTAGCCCTGCAGTTAAATATTTTTAATCTAACTCACAGATCTTATGCCAAAATGGTTTCAATAATGTCTTCGTTTTCTCAAACTCATTCTTTAGCTGATTTTTTTTAAAAAGGACTCATGGGAGTTTAAATTCATTAGAACCTTTATACTTGAAGGGCAGTTTTCTTATAAAACTTTTGGCATACGTTTTCTTGCCTTGAGAAACTAAAAAATATTGTTAGTGTTTTATTTATTGTCAAAGTCTAATAGCAACCTAGTATTCTTTACTTTGTTAAGTGACATAGATTTTTAGTCTGGATGTCCAAACTTCTCACCATCTCAATCCCATAAACCAGTAATTTTAAACACCCAGAATACCATTCTGGGTATCTTTTCCCAATTTTTGCTGAGTCCTATAAACACATCAAATTAAGCATTTATTTCCAGAAAGTTTTTTTAAAATTATGAATTATAAAAAATAGCTCTGTTCCATTGTTTTACTTTCCATCTTTGAGAACTTCAATTATATACATTTTGGGTCATTCCTGCCTATTCTCTATAAGTTTTTCTCAAATCATTTTCTTTTTTCTTTCAATTTTATTTCCTTTATCTTGTCTTCTTTTTATCCTCTGTTTACTGTTCTTCCTTTGGTTTTTAAGTCATTCTTAAATTACCTGTAATCTAGGTTTCATTAATTAATTTTTAAAAAATCTTTCCTAAGTCTTGTCAGTTGTCATTTACATCCTCCTGTCATCTAGTCACTTCCTTTCTGATGTGTGATGTTCTTTCAAAATTTCAACCATCAACCATCATTTTACTTGTTAACAAATTTTTGGATTTTTGATCACACTTTAGTCAATTAATTTCATGGGGTTTTTTTGTACTAACTTTGTAAGGTATAAGATCATAGTCTATTTAATTCCCTGTGCTGAAATGAGCTTATGAGAGGGTCCCTCTGTAAGAGGTGGGAACGGGACAGGGTAGTTTTCTCAACTTTCCATCCTAAGATTCTCTTGTGGTTATTAAAGTGAGGAACTCAAAACAAGAAATCTTTGCATGACCTTTTGTCTCTCACAGCTAAGTCACATTTAGGAATGCTTTTCATGCTTCCAGATCTCTTTTTCAAGGTTCATTCAGTCTGTTTTCCAATTCTCTCACCTTCTTAATTTTTATTTTCCTGGTACAGTACTTTCTGGACTTTCACTCCTTTGGGCTCCTCACACCCTAAAATCTGAACCTACTCTCTCTCTCTGAGCCATAGTGTTTTTGCTCTGTTTAACTTAGTTCCTTTTCCATTTTCCTTTCAAAATAAAGGTCAGTCGTCTGCCCTTCTGGCACAGAATATTGGTGGATATTCCTGGCAACCAAAGCTCAATTTGAACTTACATTAAATAATTAAAGCTTTCTTTATAAGTTACTTGTAACTTATGACTCATGTGGAAGCAACCTATATTTGTCTAGTGCCCTTTGACTACCTCAATCAGATTACTATTCGAAGTTTAATTTTCCCCCATTGAAGGTTTTTTTTGTTTACTGTCTATTTGTTTGGCAACTATAGGGTCCATAGCTGACAGAACCAATCTGTTGTCCATAAATTCCCAGCACTCTTGCCAACAAACTTCGGATACTGTGCTGGTCCTACTATTGAGGGTTTGACCATACAATCCCCTCTCTATATTCTGTGGTTTATGTAGATTCCTTGTTATCTAGTTTGTAATGATCTGTGGAATTTATTTCTCTTTGCCAAGCCAGGTCAATCTCTTTGGTTTTTACAAGGAGTTTGGGGAAGGTTCAAAATTTTGCTATATTTTTGTAGATCCTGCCATCTACAATAAAACTTTTTTTTAAACTATCAGAAGCTTGCAGTTGAAAGAAATAGGATTTCTCCCTCACAAACAGAGAACGTTACTGTGTCTTGTGTCATGTAATAATTTATAAACTTTGCTTCCCACTGTCTTTCTCTTTAAGTTGTTCAGCATCACTATTAAGGAGTCACAAACCTCACATTTTTTTCATGTCTTTCATATTTTTGTGTTTACAAAATCCCATACCTTAATAGTAGTTGGCTGTTCATTGGCTTTATCTCTAAACAAATGGAGAGTTCCTCCAAGCTCTGGTAATCTGTTGTTTTAACAACCGTTGATGGCAATTTTTATATCAGTGAGTTTCTTCATTTTAAAGCAAGAACAAACAACCTATTGGAAGCAAGATTTGGTTTATTAGAATGATAGTGATAATGAAAAATCCACATAATTTTTAAAAAATATCAGCAAGCCAGTCTTGGAAGCAAAGTAGCCAGGAGCAATGTCCAAATCATGTATATTTATTCAGTGAAGACTTCTCCACCAATGCACTTGGGGAGAGATATTATAGCTTGTTCTGCTGGTTTCACTCACAATGCCACTGGCAGCTGTCCCTAGAAACCATGTCACTGATGCCTCTGGAAACTGATTGTGTAGGGAAGCACTGCTGCTACCCATTGCCTAAATGGCTATTCATGGTATTCTGATTCAATTTCTGGGGTGTTGCATCTGATTGATGAACCTAAGATACATGTCTTATCTGCCAGGGTGATAATTATATAATTTTACAATTTTACAATTTCACAAATTTACAATTTTATCTTCGATAGTGGGAGATTGTTTTGCTTCATAAATTAAGGATTTTCCCCAAATGGAAGTGTATTCACTTGTTATACAGCACAAAAGAATGGAGAATGCCATTACAACAATTGCACTACTTATCTCCTGTTATTCTGATATTTAAAGAACATGGGGGCTTCTACTCAACCAGTGTAAGATGGCAGGGTAAGATGCTGTAGTGTGCTGTTCCCCTTCATAATCTCTGAGCACCTAGCAAAAACTGGCAAAGCCATCTTCCTCAGAACACCAGAAAAGAGTTAAAGGATTGCATTAGCTGAGTGAGTGCTGAATGATGAAAATGCAGCTTTTAAAATGGTAGGAGAAGCTCATGGTATCCATGCTGTCCCCTCCTCCATGCCCTCCATGATTCAGAGTAAGACAGTCTGTGCTTCCATAGTGCTTCCACGTCTCTGGACCTGGAGGGAGAAGAGTAACGTCTATGTGCATATTGGGGAATCTGTACGTTGTGCCAATCTATCTAGTGGCAGCCAGAATGACTATAACTGGAAACACATCATAGGCTTGCCTTCACAGAACTTTCAATGCAGGCAAAAGCAGCTTGCAGACAGCTAAAGCAGTATAAGAAATATTTAAATCAAAGAGGCCTGGGGCAAAGAATTACTTTCTTCAAGTCATATAATAGAGCACCCAGGAGGGGGAGACAGTCTATTTCATAGAGCGTGATGGGGACATTTGAACTCCTCTAATGGAGGAATTCCTAAAGCAATGAGCATACACAGGCCTAGGACAACATAAAGGCTCAGAAAGGATGGAGAAGACCCTGCACTTCATTTTCCTTGGGCTGATCTTCTTGAACGGAGAGCTAAATACTGAAGGAGAACACCAGCCTTCACAGAGCCAATTTACAAAGACTGTGAAAGGCAGTATTTGCAATGATTTGTTTGTTTTTTTAGCTCCTGGCACTCTAGGAAAGTCCCTGTCATATCACTAGAAACTTAAGAAACAAGCAGTTCAGCAACTCTATCACAGAGTTATCAACTTTAAAACACTAAAGTGTACACTGTGCAATAAAAAAGTACAAGACAAACAAGGAAACAGGAAATGATAGCCCATCTAAAAGAACAAGACAAAAATCCAGAAACCATCAACAAAGAAAACAAGGCTTTGGACCTACCAGACAAAGACTTTTAAAAAATGATACTCAATATACTCAAGGAGATAAAGGAAAACAAAAAAAGAGAAATGAAGGCTATCAGGAAAACAATGAATGAACAATACAAGAATCTTAATAATGAGATAGAAACTTGTAAAAGGAGCCAAACACAAATACTGGAGTTGAAGACCACAATAACTGAAATGAAAAATTCCTTAGAGGTCTTCAAAAGCTGGTTGGAGCTGGAAAAATAAAGAATGAGTGAACTCTAGAGAAGACAATTGAAATGATTCAGGTTGAGGAACAGAAAGAAATAATAATTAAAAAAAAAAAAAAACAGAGACAAAGAAACCTGTGGAACACCATTAAACGTACCATTATATGCATTATGAGAATCCCAAAATTATCGCACTAATGTAAAGTGTTAATTATGGGCACGGCACTGATGGTGGTGGTATTTAGGACTCTGTGTTTTCTTCATGATTTTTTCTGTAAACCTACAACTTTTTAATAAAAATAATTTTAAAAACATGGACTCAATATGGTCATTATATATATTTATATACATATAAGTATATATGACTATATTTAAATATATATGATTTTATGTTTAGACAATGCTCTAAAATATCACAATAAGATTATAAGAAAATACATTTTAAATATTTTTGAAATACAAAAATATCATAGCAAGGTATTTTTAGAAAGCAATTTCAAATGCATAAGATTTTATTATAACCAAAATTGCAATTATTGTATTTACATTTTGCATATAGTTAGCATTATGAAATAACTGAAACCAACTTAAAACAAAATGTTTTGCCCATGAAATGCAAAGAATATTTGCAGATATGGTAATTAGGAAATTCTAATTTTAGCATTCTGTAAATACCCTCATTTTAAAGCACTGAGTAGAAATTTCCCTTCCAAATAGGATAATGTTTTGCATTTTTAAAGGTTTGACTTTTTCACAAGAGAAAAATATGTTTCAAAACACATTGTCATAAATGTAATAACTGTGAGCTCAGAATACAAGGGGGCACTGTTTGCTGTTGAGCTTGTGGTTGTCGTCGTATGACCAAAAGTTGGTTTCAGCAGCACATTTCTTCCAGTCACTCTTCATTCATGTTATACTTAATTATATACTCCAGGACAAAAGATGTCACCTAATAAAAAAGAGTCATAATTGTCTCTTTTTGCTATTGCTCCATTATGGTTCACTCTCTTGCAAACTCAGAAAAATATGGAAAAGGACTCCTCAGGGCTGTCATTTAACTACACTTTTATCATAAACTGATTATTATTTAATACTATTTCCTTCATTCATTTTTTTTCAACTTTTTCTCTAATGGTAATTATGAAACAGATTGCCTGCAGACCAGAACCAGGAGAAGAGGAAAAGAATGTATCAGTGGCTTAAGAAAACTACCTTACAAAATTGTAACTGTTTTTATTATATATGCAGAATTGGTTTGCCCTCAGTAAGTGAAATAAGAGACCACATGACAGTTGACAGTTTATCAGATTTGTTCAGGCATGTGCGTATGTGTGTGTGTGTGTTTCTACCAGCAGAAAGGGCAGCCTTGTCTTCAGAAATGTTATCCTTAGTCATGTTAACGTAACACAGGCAATACACACTGGATTTAAATAAATTGTGTATGTATGCGTGTGAGTGTGTAAATTAGATGCTGAATTTAAAATTGCATTGTTAAAGCTATTTTTTATCCATATTTTATCTCCCAACCATAAATTGTTCATTTTTATTATACAACTCTCAACAGATCTGGAGATGTTAGATCATAATAAATCTCAAATTGTTCAATATGGAAGAACTTTATCTGCAGTATGTGTTGCACTTTATTAGTGCTGTGCAATACATTTCTGAAATTAGAGTGGAAACTATCTGTTTCAGCAATAAAATAAGATTCACAGCTTTAATTTACGATTAGCAATATATGTATTAATTATTATTTTATATGTACATTATCCTGATTACAGATGCTTGTGCTTAGATTAAAAAATACATATACATTTGTGAATGAAGTATATTTTATGATTTCACAAATCATTAGCCTTTCAGCAAAATTTATATAAGATGGTTTATCTTAAAACTACTTCTTCTAATTCAAAAGGGGATTAGAAACTAAATATCAACTAATTTTACTTGCTGGAATCTAGAAACTTCCTTATTGTGCAATGCATATGATCAACACTGCTGGCTAACAGCTTATCAGTTGCCTGTTTATTATTAAATGGTTTCACTTTTGTTAATTTTACAGTTATCCCTAAGTCATAAAACATACAAGGCATTGCATATTTTTTAATAGCCACTATATATGTAGATACCTTGTATATCCCTAAGTATACATATGTACACATATACATACACAATCATAAATCACCAAGGAAGGGAGAATATCTCTTCTCACTCTTCTTAATAGCTATGGGAAAATCTTGGTTTTAGGCAAGTGTAAAAAGCAAAATTTCACTATTATGATATAATCAGACGACTGCATTAAATGATAAAATACAGTCATACATAATATTGTTAAGTGTAGGAGAAACATTTTTCAATATTATTTGACCAGTTAGGGTTACTACTGATAGGATATCTGAAATCCTCTTTGGTATCCCAATTTATTTCTGATATATGTCCTAGCATGCTATATGTCACTCCTTAACAAATGACAGAATTATAAAGTGAAATAAACACGTCAGTTGTTTATAGCTCTCTATTTCTGCAGCATCCTTACAAGAAAGTTAAATAGGAGGAGCTGTGGATTTTCAATTATATTTCATGCTTCTTCCAGGTAATGCCACATATTGCTAAAAGATTGACAGGACACCATGCTGACATGATCTATGGCCACTTACACCCAGAAACACCTAACCATTCTTATCAAGTTAAAGCATCAAGCAATGAAAACATCCGAACAGGAAATAAACAATTAGCAAGTACAGACTTAACCTCAGGATCAGCTTCATGAACACGCAACCTGTGCAGTTGGGCAGGGCACTCTGCTTAGAAGGGCCCTACATTTGGTTTGATGCTTGGCTGTCACTACCTTGAAATTAATTATTTTTTTAATAAGTGGTCCATATTTTTACATTGTACTCAGCCCTGCAAATTATGCAGCTGATCAAGTCTAAACTTTATAGAAAATCAGCAAACATTACAAAAAGCCCTTGGTTAGTAGATTTTTCTAAAGCACACTTGATGGAAGTGATAGTTTTTCTGTGTAAAAGTCTTCATTTTCACCTTGAGTCTTTCTTCATCCCAAAGATTTTGAGTCACTCCTTTATGCTGGAGCACTGTACTCTCATGAGTTCTTTAGGGAGGAAACTATGCCTTAGTTATCTTTATAAGCTCAGTGTCTGATAAGACATAGTAAATGTTCATTAAATGCTTGTTTAATAATTGGGAATTTAAATGTCTTGCTGTAATGTTTAGAGGATATTTATTAGAAATGATAATTATGTTTATAAATTTCTATCTGGCACCTTGAAATTATGGTTATAAAGTCTATATAAAATATGCAGGTTTAATGAATAGATGGCTATTCTACTACCAACATTTTCTAAGAATTATACATAATTCAATGAAACTCACAATTTCTGTTTTTAGAGAATGTTTAATCTAAATAGAGACAAAAGACTAAGAAAACATAAAATTTAAAAATTAATGAATACTTACCTGGCAGGGGAGATACCATGATCACAAAGGTGGTTTTCCCAGGGTGAGGCTTATCCATTGTACTCTGGATGTGCTGACTCCTACGATTTCTCCAAATGTGGGAAACTTGACTGCATAATTTGTGGTAGTGGGGGACTGCGTTCGCACTGTCCCCTGGAAAAAAAAAATTAATGGATATTACATCTTCCATGTGGAGACTAAGCTTTTATATGTATGTCTATCAATGTTCAATTAGCTAACTCAAATTCTGAGTAAAAATTTTCCTACTCAAAATCTCTAGATTGTTTCCCATGAGTTGAAAAAAGTGGCGTAAGCATGACCATTCCCAACACTAGTCCCATTATCACTCTTTGCTTTCCTGTATTCCTTGAATATGATCATAGAATATTATTCTATGAAAATAAATAGAAAATACATCTAGCACTTAATATGTGCTAGGCAACTTAATGTGTGCTGGGTACTGTGATTAATGTTCTGCATAAATTATATTTTCTGAAGTAGAATTTACAGCACAGAGTAAATTCTAAAAAAAACTGATTTGATCACAGGTTGAAAACACAAAGTCCTAAAGTAAATAGGTATTAATACATTCTGTCATTTTTAAGCAAAGATAGTGCTTCCTATCATGGTCAAACATTACATTTAATGTTTTCCTCTTATTAGTTTAAAAGAAAACAATTGTGTCTTTTTAAACAAAATGATGCATTTTCTAAAACATGGAATCAAGGTATGTGTGTAGGCTGTGGCACACACACAAAAATACATGATTTGAGATATGTAGGACTGAATGCATGACTTTGGCTTATTTATACATTTTCTAAAAACTTAGCTAATTCAAAGGGCTATTGTTTTCCTGGCATGTATATTTCATTTAATTCAAAGTGAAAGACTATATATCAATGGGAATTAGAAGAGTCCCATGATAAGATGAAACATATCTTTACGCAGTTCTCTAATTATTCCTTTTGCAGCTACTGTCTTATGAAACAGGGTTAAGTAAGGAAGGAAAGGAGGAGAGGAGTAAGGGAGGGAGGGAGGAAGAGAGGACCAAAGCATCACCAATTTTTATATTTAATAGTTTGAATATAACTAAAGTGTTTGTATTATCAACATCTTAATTATTAATTTTCACTTTCTTTTAAGTGTGTTCTTTTAAAAGTGGTCATTAAATAACTAAGATTATAATCTGCTTCCTGATCGTTCCTTTTTGTAAACTGATTTATTAGAAATTATGCTCTTGAGACAAACTGTATCCTTTAAATAGTATTTGTTAAATTTTAAAAATAGTTCATTTTGAGGGTTAATTTTAAGGTAAATATATAGATGTATACATACATATATATAATGTTCTGATTTGTGCACTTCAATTAAAATACTCATCTCTAAGACTTTTCATAGATCACATTTTGAACCATTTTCCCTTTGGACAAAACAAAAGGGAGATTAAAATTATCTTGGGCATGACTCACATTTGTCCAGTGGTTCATGTAGAACCAAGCCCGGTAGGAAAGTAATGGCCAAATTATCAGGTTATATCTTTTCTCATCCCAGATGACTCTCTGACCCAAATGAGCCCTAGGATTTACTCTGGACACTGGATCACTGAAGAGACCAGTTTGATTCATGAGAAAACATCAACACCATTACTGATAGGCCACAGACCTCCTCTTCCATGAGAGAGGGAGGATATGGGAAAAGGAGGTTACCGTAAATTCACTTAAGACATACTACTTTACAACCATTATTGAAAAAATATATATATATATATGATGAAGTTAGCATAACTCAGATTATACACATGAATTTCTACATTTAAGGGCCAATCAGTTGCCAGATCTCTTATCTGAAGAAACCTACTCAGAATTTACGTTCCCAAATATATTTCTGACTATATTTTACCACCTCAATGTAAAGGAAAGTTAATCTCCTTTTCAAACTCCATTAAAATCCTCTAAAGCCACTAAAACAAAATAGAGCTTTATTCTTCTTGATTAAAAGAAATCTTACTTTCTAATAAGTTACTGCTAAAGCTCAGTTTGCATGGTCTTCTCATTCAGTCTACCTAAATTGCAAAGGTATGCTACAGTAAAAAGCAATGTCTCTCTCTCTGTGTATATATATATTATATATATAACAAATACATATAATATATATGTATAATTTTGTCAATCTCTGATTTAAATGCAACATCCTTTTCCAAACCTTAATCTTAGCTCAATTCCTCCCTCTATGCTATTTAAAAACTTCGTTATTATGTAACTTCATAGGAACCAAAATATTTTGTATTTTCAACCTGGAAGTCAAAAACTTTGAGCAGATACAAATATACCTTCATTCATTCTCTACATCTGTTCTTTTTACCCCAGTCTGGCTCTGATTTTTAAAACCTAGTCCTTGTTGGCTTCATTTTACTAAACTATGAAAAAAATAGATATTAGTACATTATTAAAAGAGCCAATAAAATAATATCAATGAAAAGGCAACATACTGTATTATCGACAAAAAAATAGTAAGCCCACACTCATATTCTAACCCTTTCATCCAAGAAACCAGAAAAATTTGCAAAACCCTCACCATAGGGAATTATAATAATGCCTAGCCTGTAAAACACAGGGATTGCAGTAAAAGAAGGTATCTAAATTTATATACTTGGTTTGTAATATTGGGTTCTCTGAAACTATTTAAAACCACTAGAAAAACTTGGCTACTGATAGCAAATATAATTGCTTACAGAGAGACTCTATGTAGAAATAGGCATTTATTTCAGCATAGGAGAGTATATTTCTCATGACATCAAGGATAATCAACTAGAACATGCCTCATATATGTAGAACCAGGTGCTGGAGCTTCATAAAGGAATCATATTCATTCAGTAGAAATATTTGTATTTTAAGGTGATCAGTTAATACCCAGGCCTGTCATCTAGTTCTTGAGACATTTTACATATGTCTTGTAATTAAAGAGTCCTCATTCCCCAAAATCTGATTCTAGAAGACTAACTAAAGATCCTAAATATTGAAGAAAGCTGCAATTTGAAAAAGAAAATGAAAAGGAAAGAAAAAAGGCACTCCTTAACTTAAGAGATTCATCTAAAATAGTAAGATATGCTTTATCAATCTGTCACAGGTAGCCTTCTGCCATTGCTTTTATATTTGAAAAATTAGACCATTACAACACCTTTTAATTTTTCCTTTACTCATCCATTTTATTTGTGATAGGAGAGGAGACCAGAGAAGAAAGACATAATATATGAAAACATTATCCAAAACACATATTATATAAAAAAATCTATATCTATATCTATATCTATATCTATATCTATATCTATATCTATATCTATATCTATATATCTGTATCTATATCAACCTCTATCTCTACCTCTTCCTCTACTTCCATCTCTATATCTATCTATACACACACACTTAAATATCCTGGATGGTTTTCTAAAGCTTGGGGTGGTGTGAAGTTAATGTAATGGACTCAGGCCTCATCAAAATTCACAACAGTGTAGCAGTAGCATATTCCAATAACTAGTCTGTGGTACTATTCATGTTCTCCCATTGGGCCATATGGTTTTCTTAAAATCAAGTGCAGAAATGGGTTCATTCAGCTACTCTTATTATCACAAAGGACTCATAAACACCTGCTGAACAAATGTAAGTTAGAAACAAAAGATTCAGTTAAACAGGAAGCTATTATTGGCAATACCTTGTGTCTTCAGTAATACACTTGGAACTATGGCATCTAAAAAAATAAAAAAATAAAGACATTATTCTTACATTCAAGAAGCTTAAATCTGGATGGGCCAAATAAACTAAATGTAATGAAATTAAATTAAGGAATTAACTAATTCACAGAACAATTTTAACGAAGTAAATTAATATTAATACCCAATAAGTTTCGATTCTTACGTTTGTTATTTAGGATAATTTTCTTTTTTTAGCGATTGGATATCAAATACTTTTAAGCAAGTGTTACATTATAAAAACTAATATGAAGCTTACATGAGGCTACATTCATGAGGGAGTCTGCTTTGTTTTATACATTACACTATACTTAGCCTTTAATAAGTATGAATTTATAATGAGGGAGACAAGAAAGTTGTTGGTTTTAGTGCCCACCAGTAGAAGTAATACTAGCATAAATTTATTCAATAAATTGCAATTCAGTGCCAACTGTGAGCCAGATATTGATGAGGGCACTGGAGTGAGCAGGCAGGAAAAGTCCCTGATTCCTGAGGCACACAGACTATCTTTGCAATGGAAGTATTTATTGTTTATTTAAAAACCAATAAGTAGATGACTTTATATATTTGTTGAAAAATACTTTTTTTATTTTTTTTATTTTAGAGTGGAACAATGAGTTACAGCAAAGATACACTTAAGTAGTTGGGAGCAATGGGATAGAGTCTGCCCTCAGAGCTGAAATTTAATTCATTATTCTATGAATTCGAGAAGGATAAGCTAAGTCATCTTAAAGAGAATGAATGGTTTTCAAACCTTCAAGACAAGCTATAACTTGACTGAATATGTTAACATATCAAAGAAAGAATGTGACATTTGGAAGGAGGGCGTCAGCCTTGGAAGCAAAGAAAAGAGAGAATATAGGCAGTCCCTGTGCAAACACACTCATAATCCAAAAAAGATCGTATATTCTTAAACAACAGATGTTTTCTCAAGACCAGAATTAACACCTCATGACATTAAAGGTGACTTGGTTTAATAATGTGTGCTCACCAAGCAAACTTTGGAATGTAATTTGTTTTCCTATCAAATCTACTTTCCAGCTAAGATATAGTCATGTTGATAAAAGTATTATAATCTGTGAGAGGATTTGATTTCTCATTTAAAAACTTAGAAATTAGCATTTTGAATTTATACATCAATCTCTGTGACCTTAGTGAATGTGAGTCTAGCCCGTGCTCAATATACTGAAGCAATCAAGAAAACCTGAAAACCTGAAGGCTGATTCACGACATATTCACTAGGCAAACAAATGTCACTCTATCAAAACACATAGGAGACAATTAATTGACTTTCCCAAGTCACAATGCAAATTAATTGTGAAATGCTGGCCAGATGTGACGTTAATATTTTCAATTTATACATTTCTAGTGTTTTGGGTTTCTGGGTGAGAAATAAGGCTACAGCTCAAAGCATTAGGGTGATATTTTGAGATGCCTATGTCTAATTTAAGCTGATGTTGCACATTGCACAAATCTTTTCTTGGGATTTTAGCACTGATAATTAGATAGTTACTGAAACGTGCTAGCTAATATTTTATAAACTGTAATGTGTTGGTAGAAATGAAGATGGACATAGTGCTAAAGAATGATGATTCTTTCAGAAAACAATCTCTGAAAATAAATCTATTTGCATGGCACCCAATATATCTTAGGAGCTAATGAAACAAAATGGTTCTAGTAAACCATTCAAAATATCCGTGTCTAATAAAAGCATTACAATAGGAAGGTAAAGGGCTTTTCTCATGCCAAATGAAGAAAGCTAAAAATAAATTATCCCTTATAAAATTATTTATCATTTAATTATTTACTTATAGAACCTCTTATGTGAACTCTTATTCTAGCTAGGGTTATCAAAATTAAATAGCAGAGTATAAAGAACGTTTCTTAAAAACATTTAAAGATAGTAATATGCCCTTACTTTGGGGTGTTTTTTGACTTTTTTCAGTACTTTTTTGGAAAACCTGCTCTTCCATTTTTTAAAAATTTTTCTCCCATTTTGTATCACCTCCTCCTTTTGGTCCTTCTTTCTTACCCCCTACATTTGAATCAAATAATTTTGATTTGCCACTCTTATCTTTTTCCTCTTCCTGATGAAAGATCACTAGTCAAATTATCATGGTGAGAGTTTGTCCTCACAATCTTTAATTGAAAATTGTCATGGCAGGGTAGGTATTTTCAGTATTGACCTTGTTTTATTCATCACTGCACTGGCAGAAAGATAACTCAATAAGAAATACCAATCAGCTCTGTCTGCAGATTAGCTCCTTTAAGGGGACCTGGTGAGGAGGGGAGGTAGGAAGAAAGGAAGTAATGAAAAGAACAGAGGACTCTAATTAAGTACAGAGCCACTGGATTTCTCCCAGTGATCACTAAGGTGGTTTTAAGTGTAACCAGTTGTCATTATATTCTTAGACCACCATAGTAGAAGAAATATTACTAGTAGTACTAACAAATAGTGTATGGATTAAGGATACAAAATGTGTTTTCAGATGCTTTGGATGTCAGTGAATAAATCCAGACCATGAAAAAGACCCAGATCTTTGTAATTTAGTTAATTTGGTAGAATATGTTGGTTGCAGAGGATAATGAACAACAAGAAAAGACTGCCTCTAACTTCTTATTATCCTTTATAGGCATGCAACTATTAACAGTCTTTGTTAAACTCAATGAACAGTCTTTTAATGTGCATTTCTAATGGGCAAGAAGAGTATCAGTTTCAAAAGGCAGAAAAATGAATAAGCCACTGGAGCAGAAACACCATTCTGCCCATATGATGAGATATTTATAAAAGGGAATAAGGAGTTCTGGACAATGTGCAAAGTTCAAGGTCATGCTGGCTTCCTTGACAAAGTAAGATATTAAGATAGCTGACTAGTATCTCCAGTCTTGTCAGTCAACTTGTCAAAGCTAAAACAAACCCTAAGCAGCTCACCTTTTATTCAGATTAATTAGCTACTAAGTAGCATAAAGAAAATTAATTAAGATAACACTAGATAAGATAATACATACTACTATCACTAAGAACTGCAAAGTCTCATGTGTTGGAAAATAAATCTGGACCTGTTGCCACATGCTCAATATTAGCCTGTGTTTGTGCTTTGGAGTAATTTGCCAGAGGCACATCATAGAGACTGATTCAGTCCAGGTGATCTCTGATTTCCAGTGTATAGTCATGAGTTGTGTCTTCCCAAAAATCCCCAGGACCTTTATATAAGACATTAGATTTTGTGGTTTATATACTGCTATAGAAGTAGTTTATAAAATAAAACAGAACTATAGTTCTATAACAAAGGTTTAATGAGAATAAAAATACAAGAATTGGATATAAACACTAAAAATGCCATTCTTCCACATTATTTTTTTAATATTACAATATTTCTCCATAACCATTTTAATAATATATCTCATAATTTTAATATATCCCCCACTATTATAATGAAGAGTACAATGATATATTTAGTTTATAATTATTCATTTTTAATACCTGAAAATTATCTCTAAAAATCTCAATTAGATCTAAAGTTAATTCTGTTTGAACACAGCTCAGTTTAACAGATTCTATTAAGTTTCCAGGGATAATTATCGTTCCTAAAATATAACTACACACACTAAAATCCTGTTGTACGTGGCATGACCCCCAGCAACAGTGTTTTAAAGAGCTTCCAGTGTTATTTTCCATAATAGGACTCAGTATTTGGCAGAACCCCTGGAAGCTGTGCAAACAGCAACACATCTGTTCCCTGAGAGGCAAAATGCCGCCTTTCAGTTGAGATGTTTATTCCCTTTACCAGCAACATTGTGAAAGAGCAAAGCCTAGAGCTGACTAGAAGGAATTTTCCTATATCAGCTTGCATACCCTTATAGGAAGAGAAAATTCTGGCAGTGGCAAAGAGGGTGAACCCTTATACTTTGATCCACGATAGAGAACCATGTCCTTTTTCATAATGGCAAAATTAAAGCATATTCAATATTTCCACCCATGTTTATGTGTGAAGACTGAAGACTGAATACAAGCTAAATTCTACAGGAAAAGGCAATTTAAAAATTCATTAATTGGCTTGTTTAGACTATTATTTCCAGAGCTAATTATGTTTAAACAAGAGATTTTGCCTTGCTTTTTAATACTTAAGGGTAAATGAAATGAAATGTTTTTACATTTTGAAACCATACCTAAATTTCACTTCTGGTCCTTTGTGTTTTTTTTTTAAGATTTATTTATTTACTTTACTTTTATCCATTTTTTTAAACCCCACCGCACCCCACCCCCGGCCACTTTTTTGCTGTTTTTGTGTCCATTCGCTGGGCAATTCTCTGTGTCTGTTTCCTGCTCTCTCTTCTCATCCTTCTCCTCCTGTCTTCACTGGGATTTGATCCTGGGAAACTCCGATGTGGGAGAGAGGCATTCTGCCACCTGCACAACCTCAGTTCCTGGTTTTTTGGCGCGTCTTGTCTTGGCTTTCACTTTATGTCACTCTCCTGTTATGTCATCATCTTGCTGTGTGGTTTGGCAGGGCCTGGTGGCGTGCCCTTGCACTGGGCCTGATGGCACACCTGCTTGCGAGGCCTGGTGGCCCGCGTGTCTTCTATAGTTTCTTTATTTTACCGGGAGGTCCTGGGGATTGAACCTAGGTCCCTCCATATGGGAGAAGGATGCCCAACCATTTAAGCCACATCCACCCCCTTACTTCTGGTTTTTAACAAAGGAACATAGTTTAACCAAAACTTTCATATAATTATACCTTTTTGAGATTTAACTTAACTTAAAGAAATGAATAATTAGCTTTAAAATAGAAATGCAAACTCTCTTAGAAATATTATCATTTCATTTTTGCAAAGATCACTTCTTTACTGGAAACTTTTATACTCCCAAGCTCCAATACTCCATTTCTAACTGCTTACTGAATACTCAAAAGTCAACAGGTTAAAATCCCAAATTCTTTCCTTTCAGTCCCACAATAACTCTTCCTTTCTTTCTCCTGCCTACATTCTGTTGCTGTTGTTGTCATTATTAAACAATGCATGCTATTTTAATAATACTATTATTTTCTCAGTCATCAAATAAAAAGAAGCAGCTCTCTCCCACATTCCCCACATCTAGTCAGTCCTACTCATTCCTAATACTACCAGCTTGCTTTGCAGCCTCACTTTCTATCTTCTACATACATGGAGAAATCTTCTATATTACTTTTCCCCAGCCAGTCTCTCTCTTTTCAAATCTGTTAGGATCAACACAGGTAGATTCCTAGTTCCCTACCCCAAAATCTCTACTACTTACCATAAGAATAAAAATGACTTAACTTTGTGATCTGGGCTCAACCCCCTACGAAGAATCAGCATGGCGTATTGAACAAACATGAGGTGGAACAATTACTTCCATAACCCAGTAGGTACCAGGGACTATGCTGTGCACTGGAATACAATGTGAGCTAAACTAATTGGCCTTTGCCCTTACAAAGCCTGTATTCTGTTGGGAAGCTAATCTTTGTTTATAGTCTCGCTCCATTCATTCCTAGCCGAGTGACAGAGAAAGTAATTTAGCCTGTCTGGGCCTCAGTCATCTCACCTACAATATGGTGACTAAAGGAGAAAAAATGTGCTTAACTTACAGGGTTAAAATAAGGATTGATTGAGGAAATAGATGTTATGATCCATTTCTAAGGTGTTTATTTTGAAGTTATTCATAATGGTAAGTGCAGATTTACCTCTTATAATCTCCTTACACTTACCTTCCAATTCTGAGCCAAGAGAATATTCTCGTTCCCCTGAAGAGAAACTGGCACTTCCCCACATGTGTGTTCTGCATAACCATCTCAGCATATTGATATCCAAATTGTCCCATTTTCAAAGCTCATAATGATTATTTCTCAAGGCAAGCTTTCTCTTGTACTACTTTTGCTTTCTCTGATTTCTAAATCTCCATTTGCCATATGTCTTATTATTATGCTTATTTCATTATTGTCATTATTATTATTGCCACATTTACTAATACTCCTTTCATCATAATCACTATTGTTGTTTAGTAAAGTCTTATTACGAACTAGGCCTTACATTTAATTAATCCTAATAAAGAAGGAACAATATTTTCCCCACTTTACAGATAAAAAAACTAAAGCTTTAGGAAAGATGGAGGAAAGGTATTAAGTAACTTTGTAACTTATGCAGCATCACCTAGCTAGTAAACAATGAAATCAGGATTCATTTCCACATCTGCTTGATTCCAACACCCATTCTTAGCCTCTGTGTCATGAGTTTTGTCACAGGGTACTATCCTTTCTCAAACACTCTTTGAACTTAGATTTATTAAAAGCATAAATCATGTTTTATTACTCTCTGTAACATCTTCATTGCCTCACCCAGGGCCTTGTGGATGATAGCTGTTCAATACATACATATTGAATGAATAAATGTATGAATGAAGGAGTGAAGTTAAACTTTCAGAATAGAAAAATCAGGGAAAATATGAAGGAAGGGGGATTTATCAGGTTTTCTGCAAACAACATCTTCTCTAAGCAGCATAGGCAAAAGTGAAATGGAGAAAAGGGAGAGCTACAGACCATGATGAAGATGATTAAAGAGACTACAGAGCAGCTGTCAAAGCAAATATCAAGCAACATTAATAACTTTATAGCTCACCATGAGGCTGTCTCAAATATTTCCAAGAAAACAGGATCCTTGCTGTTGCACAGAGTATGTGAGACCAATAATCAAGTGCAGATTCAAAGAATTTTGCTCTTGGGTACCTTGAGTTGCAGAATTAAAATTAAAAAAACACAATTCTTAAACTAATGGAAAAACATATGACTCAGAGGAAAATATTATTGCATTCTTGGCATTTTAATTTGGGTCAGAGTTGATAAGAAACAAGATCTACAACACTTGCCACTTATTATCTAAGTTGTTCAACTAGTCAGATAATATCCCCAAAGTGCAGATGCTTATCCAAAAATAACTGTTATGAGACTTAGCAGTAAAATGCTTCAGCACTCCCGAGAATTGACTTTACAAGTATTCCCTCCTGTCCAGTAAATTTGAAAGATGATCTATATTGATAAATGTGAAGATTTGAGATCAGATGCAAATTGTTGTCCTAAACATGAATCTACATCTACACCCAAGTTTCTTGTGTATTAATAACAAATTAGATGCATGGTTTCTTGAAGAATGTCTAGTAAATCTGGTGAGACACTGTGTAAATTTCATCTACACATTCATTCACTGAACATAAGCATGTGTAGATTTTGTGGGTGATAGCTGTGCATCCCTGTATGCAGATAATGGGAGCTACAAAGTAAGCAGTAGGTTTGATTTCTGATCTCATCAAGTTGATATTTACAGTTTAAATATCAAAGTGTGATGATTGTTAAAAACAAGACAAACACTTTTAATCATATACTGATTTGGAGATAATGAGAAATGAACATTATCATTGTTTCCACAACCATGTTTAAGTTTGGATAATAAAAGGTAAAAGAAGAGCCAAGGAAAAAAAAGAAGAGAGATAATTAAGGGGGAAATAATAAAGAAAAAAGAAACCAACTTGGGGAAAAAGAAAAGGGAACATGGTATAAAAACAAATTATCATGGTACTGGATCATGACTGTTGTGATTCTTAAAATGGTAGAGCAAAATTAAATTGTTTTGTGTGTATTTTTTAATCTTTGCCTGAGATATATTTACTTGTCTTGCTCTTCTTCAAACTTCAAATCTCAACTTAATGTCACCTTATTCGGACATTAGCCCTTAACTCAGCTTTCTAAAGGGATCCACTCCCATCCATCCAAACAAAGTTTTCATCACACACTTACTAATTTGGCCGAGTTTTTCCCACTAAAATGCTTGCTTCATGAAATTTCAGACCTCACCTATTGTGTTCATCTCTGTATGTCTTGGTCCTGGCACATAATAGGTGCTCAGTAAATATTTGTTGAATAAATAAATGAATGAAGTAGTGTTCTTTTTATTTCTTTCCAAAAACTGATGTGTGAATATAAATTTCTAGGATTATTTTTTCTCTCATACACTGTGGGTCATGTAATTAAATGTGAGGGCATGATATTTATTTTTGACTACTGGATTTCCAAAGGTTCCAGCTTTCCTGGGAAAGAACTATATATTCCTGTCACTGGGAGGAAGGGCTGTCAAGGTTTTATCTTCTCTTTCTATATAGCAGAGTTTTATATCAGTTTCACAGCTCTCACACAATATGCTAGCATGATCTTGAGTGTCCCATATGGAAACCATCCCCCCATAGGTATTTGTATTTATAATGCTCAAAGTTACAGAGAGAAAATCCTAAGTTTACAGAAGCTAAACTAACAAGAAGACCTGGCTTAGATAAAAGAATAAAATCTCAGAACTCAACTATGAATCAAACCTAATTTTGTAGTCAGTACTTACTTCAATAATTTGGAAAGCAAATTGTACATTGTTGTTTAAGTCTTCAAGGACACTAGTAAAAGACTGAAGTAACAAAGAATGCAACTACTTACAAAACTTCTGAGCTTTTCATGCTAAGTGTTCCAAACTTCTGTAAGAAAATGCCAACTCTCAAGGTCTTTTGCCCAACCATCTGGACCAAAAGAGTTAAGGTAAATCGAGGCTTTCTCTGGATTGGCTGATCTATAAGGATATGTATTTAAATAAAATCAAATTTCTCTGACATGGTAAACTGGACCTTCTAACATAGGTAAAGAAGCAACCCCCACCCCGTGATATTCCTTCCAATTCACTATTTTCATAAATAATGTGGCAGAAAATGATTAATTTAGTGGATATACACTTATTTAACCTTAGGCTTATAATGAAATGTTAAGATGCTTATCCCTGGATTCTGAAACTTTCTGGAATCAGAACAGAAGCATAAGAGACACAGGTCTCTTGTGTATTTATTATTTTTCTTTAACTGTAAAATTCAAACACTGTAAAAGTCTATAGCCTCAAAAGAAAAAAGAAAAAAAAAGAAGTGAAAATGCCCACTTGCTTCGTGAACAAAAAGAAATAAGGACATGATGTTACTAAAAATATAAATAAGTGAATAAAAATGCATTAATTGCTTTTCATATTTTGTGGGGTGGGGTGCAGAAAAGATATTGTACATTTTGTCAGTTAGCTTTGGAATAATTAAAGTAAGTGAAAGCATGTAGATATGTAATTTGCTTGTTTGAAAATGGGTTATTCCCGAATATAATGTTAATCTAGCTAACACATTTATGTTACAATTCAAGAAAAAGGAATTAGTTCAATGAATAAAAAGATTTGGAAAGAATATCATATCTCAGAGTTTCCAACAAAGTTCTATATCAGAGTTTCTATAATCAGAGTCTGAGAGATTATTCTAAGAAAGGGTTTTAGACATAGACTTGAGTAAACAAAGATAATTGAATGAGGTTATGTTTTATGTATCCAATAGAGGAAATGATGCCAGTTCAGAATGTCCAGAATCCCTTCCTTTTAGTCCAATAATAAAATAAGAATTGGGGACTTATCCAAATTGATATTGAAAATCCCCTTCCTTTTTATCAGTTCTCTGATATCAAAGAGAATTTTCCTACTCTTTCCATTAGTAGCAATAAACATTGATGTTACTTATTCCTTCTAATCTCTTCCCTTTAAAATAAAAACAAAAACAAAACTAACACTTAAGGATAATATATGATTTCCCAAAATTTTGTGGATTTGTTTTTAAATGAATTGGGACTGTGTGAAAATCCTATTCCTTCTGTTCACATGGTGATGGATGTGTAAAGCTACAGGATATGGGGATTATTAGATACCTGCCTTTCTAAGGAGGAAATAGTCAGACAAAAATGACCTGCCTGAAGTTACAGTTTATAAATTGGAGAATGGCACAGACAATTAAAAGATGGAGCTACTTGAGGCAAATTACTTCAATCAAGCTGCCGCTAAATGAGCTTCTTGATGAGGAAGCCAAATTTATGTTATTTCAAACTAGGGAGAAACATTGAAGAAGTTGAAAGGTGAGCAAAATGTTAGTGCAATTGGATTCAGATAGGTTGATAAGAGAAGAAATAGAAGCAATTAAAACTATGCTTTCTGAAATACACATACACAGGCACATATACCCCCCCACACACACACATACACACATAGAGTTGCACACTGAACACCTCAAGATAGAGGACTATGATTACATAAACCAACTTTTACATTTGAGCACATGCCTACTCTCAAAATAAACGCATTGAGGCTTAAAAATCTGAATCACAAAATATAATCATTTTCTTCCTAAATTTGCAATTTACTATTGACTGTTTATTTGAAAATGAGGCATTGTTTAAACTCTAAACAACTGAGTTTTCACTTCTTTTCTCCCCACCCTCAATTATCCCTTGGCAGCTCTTTGAGTTGATTTTGAAAGGATATATTTGATAATGAATGCAGAACTTACATAAAGCACAAAAGTCAAGTGAAGGCTTCAGATGTGAAATATCACATTTATTTCTTTTTTGCTCAATGTACATTTGTGCATTCATGGCTATATGCACCAATTTCACTAAAAGTAAGGTATTGTCTAAATATATCTGTCTGTATGGTATGACTTTCAAAGCTGTAATTTTGAAAAGGCATCAAGCTAGGCTATTCTTCAACCCATTTATGTTGCATTGGAAGGTTAGGCAAAACAAGGTAGACTAAAGACGGGTATAATACAGAGCCTATTAGCAGTCAGCAAGTGCAGTGCATATAGAAAGAGATACTACTCTGCTGACATCCCCCCTTAACTTGACTCCTTTACCCTTTCATGCATTATGTTTTACATGAACAGAAACTAAAGAAAAAAAATGAACAGCTCTTGTCTGAAATAGACAATAAAAGCTTGTTCCTTCAAATGATCCTCTTTGGAAGTAAAAACCCTCTAATATTCAAAAAGTGATAAGGACAATGTATAAGAAATGTCCATATTTAGAGCAAAAATTAAGAATGTGATTCTCATAATGAATAGTTTTTTATAGTCATAATATAACATTGTCAACACTATCTGGGCTAGGTCCATCAAAAAACAGTCCAGAAAAATGCCCAAATACCCAGAGTGGTAGTCAAATGACACTTTCCCTATGTGATGTTGTCAAGCGATATCTCTCCAGTTAGCAAAAAGTAAAGAAATAAAATTGAAAACAATCCTTAAGTCACTGAAAAAAGTTTGGCCTTGTAAATATTTGTTCCTTTCCTTTCTCTTTCAGTGAATTATACATGTTTATGCTTTACAAATTTTTAGAAGGTATATCATTTTATTAAACATTGATGAAAGGCAGCATTTGGCATCTGAAGCTACACCACAGGATAGTAATGCAATTATCAAATGCCCCCAAAACCAGCTAGGTAAGAAGAGCTTAAAGGAAACAGAGCACTAATATTCAGGTTAAAGCCCATTGTTAATTGTCCTCTTATTAACTATTGAGTGCCAAAAATGGACATAAGAGTGACTTTTTCCTTAAGTATTTTCTCAGATGCAAACTCAATGAGGCAAGTTTGTTTTCAAAGAGTAATAAGAAGTACCTGACCAAGTACTCCTCAAGTTTGAGACAGCTAAATAACTGACAGAAGCAAGAGTCAGTGGAGAAAGCATAGAAGTATAATTCAAGTGATGTGGATTCTACCTAGTATCATCTTTGTCTAGCTCAGAGAGCCTGTGCAGATCACTTTACCCTTGTGAAAGATACTTCTTCATCTACAAAATGGCTGGGTTGAATTAAGTAATTGTCTTAGTTTTGCCTGAGCTGCTATGAAAATTACTACAATGGGAATTTATTGTTTGACAGTTTCAGAGACTCTAAGGCTTGCTTCCCCCAGGGGTCAGTAGCGTTCTGGCAGGCTGGCAATCCTCGGGTTCCTTCACTTTTCCACCACATGGTGATGTCCTCTCTTTCTCTTTCAGGTGTGGAATGAGTTGCTCTATGGCGTGTTGGGAGAACACAAGTTCAGATAGAACAGCAACTTCCAGCAAATGATCATTTCATTACTTAAACACACAAAGGATTCAAAAGAGAAAGGAAAGAGATCCCATTGTGACTGGTTGCCTCAGGAGGCCAACTGCTTGGGTCAGGTTCGGTGAATCACACGCAGGCTATGCAGGCCCTACTTTGCATCAGAGATGACAGATAACTCTGTGCTTCTAGAGAGTGGAGTATTTATACACCCCAAGAGGATGGGGGTCCTGCTACTGAGTGTTAACACCCTGAGGAGCCGCTGTGGCTGCTTTGGGCTTAAAGTATGGTCTGGCGTTTCATTAGACCAAATCTCTTCTCCAGACCGCAGAATGAAAACATATTGAAACATCTTCACACAATAGAAGGGGGGCAGGGAATAAAGGCCTGGGAGATGGCCAATAGGCATGTCCATGTCTTCCCCAGAACTGGGTACCTGCAGACCTCTGGCTTCTCCCTGTGGTCTCCTCTCCCACGTCCAATTTCCTTTCCTTATAAGGACTTCAGTCACATTGGATTCAGTTTGGGCACACCTTAACTAATAATATTTCAAAGGCTTTACAAATGGGTTCACACCGACAGGACCAAGAAATAGGACCTGAACATGCCTTTTGTGGGGAACATGATTCAATCCTCAACAGGAATCTTTAAGGTTCTTCAAATTATATACCTCTGAAAATACTTCCATTACCCTAGATTATGCCTGTCTGGCTGAAAAAAATTTTTGGACAGGAAAACAACAAAAGCAACTTGTAAGTAGTGAAAACATTTGCTTCTTTCTGCAGAACTAGGGACTATATCTAATTTGGGATGAGTTGACTCAATGCCTAGTCCTTTGGGTTCCTGGGTTAAAAGGCTGCAGACAGGATTGTTATATGACAGTTTGATAAATTGCTTCTGTCTTCTATTCTATTGAAGCCCTTAGAAGTTATGGTAAATTAATTACTTCAACCAGGTTTGTATTACACTATGTCAAAACATGTCAATTTTTCTCCCCCTACCATGCTGCTATAACATGCTTCTTTAGGGAGAGGACCATTGTTTAACTTTTCTCTCCCATAGCACCAAAATAAAGCTCCCATCATAATTTACTCAATAACTGTGCATGGAATAAGACCTTCACCATCCTTATTTATCACCACTGTATTCCTTGGTTCCCAAACCTCAGCTACACAGGCCTCCCCTCACTTTTTTGGGTTTCTCAAATTTGCCATGTTCTGCCCCAGATTATCTATTATACTGCCTTTTCATCCTCCTGCCACACACATAAAACATATACACAGTACTGGACTGAATCAAATCCCCACAAAGACATGTTCATATTCCAGCATTGTGAATTAATTTGCAAATAGTAGCTTCAACTATCCTATTTGGATGAGGCCTAAATCTAATATGACTGGAATCTTTATAAGGAGAAGAAATTTGGACACAGAAGTAGAAGCCACAAGAAGAGACTGAAGGAGACCGATAACCATGGGCTCTATCTTTCCCACTAGAATATCAGTGTATGTGGAAAGGGACAATGCATTTCTTTATTTCTGCCATATTTCCTGCATTAAATGTGGTTCTTTGAATGTGCTAAGCATCAATAAATATTTCTTAAATGAATAACCAATAAATGAATCAATGAATGATTGAGTGAATTAATCAAATAATAACAGAATTAATGAACTCCTAGCTATCAGGATGAAGTTTTACCCCACAAAATAAAGAGAGATATTTCTCTTCTTGAGCATGTGGGAAAATAGAAACCTTGCAAACAAAGGATAGCTGAACTTACTAAAATTTTATTGAATAATTACACTGGACATGGAATTAAGATACTATATTAGCATTCTCTTGCTGCTATAACAATATACCATCAATTTACAAGGTTAAAGTGACGTAAACATATGAGATCATACAATGTCAGTCAGAAGTTTGTCATGACTTGACTGAGTTCTCTCCTCAGGATCTCAGAAGTTAAAAAAATAAAGATTTCTCCTCGCTGGGCTCTGATTTGTAGAAACGGTGAAGAATCCATTTATGGGCTCAGTGAGATTGTTGTCAGTATCTAGTTTCTTCCAGTTACTGTGGTCCTCATTTCTTGCCTGTTCATTTGGCCAGGAATTGCCCTCAGCTCCTCCAGGCTGCCCACATTCCTTCTCATATGGCCCCTTCTGTCTTCAAGCCAGCATCAACACATCAAGTCCTCAGGCTGGAATCTCTCTGACTTCTATCCTTGGCTAGGAGGATGCTCTGCTTTTAAGGACTCATGTGATTACATTTGATCAATGTGGATAATTCAATATAGTAATTACTCTATCTTAAAGTCAGTTGATTCTTAACTTCAAAAATGAAATCTGCAAGGTCATTTTTTTGTGATGTAATATAATATATTCACAAGTTTGGTACAAGGAGGTCAATTCCAAAATTCTGCCTACCACAGACACTAAACAGCAATAAACTTTAAGCTCTTGCAGGCTAGGAGATGATTCAGGTAAAATACATCTTTACATATCAGATAGATTTGGACTAGAATCAGGAATTTGCAATTTACTAGCTATGAAATTATGGTCAAGTTACTTTACCTTTTTAAACTTTATTAATCTGCATAATGCAGATATTTTATCTACTTATCATGTTCCTATTAATATTAAGTTATATGGAATATATAAATATATATACACCAGCAAAATCGTTTTCAAATGTTACGTAATGAAATTGCAAAGGAGAATAAGGAGAAAGAATAAGATTTAAAGAAATTGAAAGAGCATGTTAAGATTTCCCATTTCATGCAGTTATTCAAAAAATATTGACCACTGAACTTTTTGTGTAATGCTACACTTTATCCTCAAGGAACTACATTTTTCAACTGTGTGTGACTTGCCCAGGATAAAAATAATTTAGGAAAAGATTACTTCAGAGCTCCAAGTTTGTCATGTCTATTCTCCTTCCAATAACCCACTGAAACAAGCTGCCATTTTATACTGCCCACGGTCATCCAACCTACTTATTGACCCAATGTCCCTGAAAATATTTATCACTGTGAGTGAATTTTACCTGAGTTTATTTCTATTAAGGACATTTGCATTCTAGATTACAAAGAGACTGATATGAAAACACAAAAGTAGGTACAGAGCATATAGAACTTGGATTATAGACAAAGGATGATTAAAAATGGTCATCTCATGAATGGTCAGTGATAAAAAAATTATCATATAAACTTTATCCAAAATTAGGCCTTTTAAAAAATAATTTTACAGTTTAAAAATAAATTCATATAGATTAGTCATCTGTTCAACATAATTTTAAAATTCCCAGTGTCAGAGCAAGAAATTTGAGACAGTGTATGTAATATGAAAATTGTAATATCTGAGAAAAATATGAGAGAGATGTTGATTGTTTGTTCACATAAAATTTTCCAGAATTATAAAATGATGAAACTTTAATTAACAAAATTTTGGAGAAATGGTTAGCTACATGTGGTTAATTACATGTTATGTTGGTTATCTCTATGTCTTTGGAGTGGCATACTCTTTAGAAGGCCTCTACTTAGAAGTGTATTGTACTTAGGATTCATTTATTCAATTATCATGAATCGAATACCAACTCTGTACCAGGCACATGTTTTGTTTATGTAATGTATATAAGTCGTGTAGATAAAAGGCTGTGACACGTTCTTGTCTAAGAAGATGGGAAATAAGAAAACAACCAATGTGCCACCTAACATTGTTAGTAATGAGTGTTATGAAGAAAGATAAAATAGAATATAGACAGTAAATCAGGGTGCTATTTTAGATGTGGTAGTCAGGGAGAGACACTGTGGTGGTAAGATCTAAGCAAAGTCTTGAATAAAGTGAGAGAGCAAGTCATTCAAATATTTGGGGAGAAAGCTTTCCAGACACAAGGGCAGCAAGTGCAAGGAACTTAAGCCAGAAACATTCTTGACCTGAAATATCAAAAGACAGTGGTTGTTTGAGGAGATGAGAAAGTACTAGGAGATGATGATGGAGAGATAATCAAAGGCCACTTCATGAAGGACCATGGAGATTGTGGTAAGGAATTTGGATTTTCTGCTTATTATCACAGGGGGCCATTGGAAGATTTTGATCCGGGAAGTTTCAAACAGATTACACTGGATACTGAGTTAAGAATATATGGGAAAAGGGCAAGATGGTTTAGAAGAGGGTAATAACAGTGATTGGACTTGGAATATAATTTAAGGTAAGGCTGTCATTAAATAAATCAAATGAGCTCATTGGATATGAGAAGAAGATAGAAGTCAACTATCATTTCAATATATTTGGCCTGGCAAGTAGGTAGAATGAATAGGTACACCTGAGCACTCAGGTCAGAATTTGGCCTTATCCTGGTGATGCCCAATGAGAGTTCTTTAATGAGAGAACTCTCATTTAATGAGAGTTCATTAAATTTTCATTAATCCAACGGGTATTTCCACACCACAATTTTATTCTGTGACTGAAATATCTCAGAAAATTAGTTTTTCATCTGCAAGGTAGTGAAAATTTTGTTATGAAATTAGATCATTAAAACGTGTGTTAAAGAATGCTTTCCATAGACAATTGAGACTGTGTGAATGAAATCTCAGGTTTATGAACTCCAGTCTCTCTGGACTTCTTTCTAATGGATGCAAACAGTTCTAGAATAAGCAAGTACCCATGATAAATTTTAAAAGTTTGTGAATTTCATTGGTACAGAATGAATAAATATTTTCCCAATCACTTGGTGTTTATTAGTATTACTATTTATTAAGTGCCTTCCATGCCACAGTGAAAAAATAGAAGAAAAAAACTTAACAACTAGCTCAAGAGTATAAAGGAAAAGTTTTTCATAAGCTTGTCAAATCTACAGAAGCCACATTTAAATTCTTTAGAAAGAGAAGTAGTTGGAATATTTGCACAAATCTTAGGACGCTGTACAAGATTTGACTAATTCACTGGAAGATTCCATGAGTCAATGACTGCCCCAAATCTTCAGATGCACCTACCTTGTCTTCAAAATTATAGAGTTGCTTGGGATTCTGCAAGAGCCAAATCCGTATGGATATGGGTGCAATATTTACTGGGCATAGAGCACACATCAAGCAGGCATATGGATAATTTATAATAAAACTGAATTTTGTGTTTATTGCAATCCAAGTGAACATTTTATTTCTTGTTTAAGAAGAATAAATTGCCATCTCCTACTTATTTAATCACACTTCTACCCTAAAGCATATAGTCTTTACTTAAGCAATGTTGGATGGATTTGGGGGATGGGGGTCATGAAATATTTGTGTGTATTTTTTTTTTAAGAAGAGGATTCATAGCTTTCTTCAAAGTGATTTCATAAATTCTAAGATAATGGTAATTGCGTATTTGAAAGATATAAAATGGCATTAAAAGGCAATATTATCAAATTGCTAAAATGGAATTTTTCTATTAAACAATAGTGTTTGATCCTCAACAGTAGATTGCACACACCACTGTTCACTCTCAATGCATTTTACTCTGATATAATTGAATAAGCATATCATCCAAAAGGCAAAATAATATATTTCTTTTATTTTGGGGAAAATTAGAGATAAGAAAAAGAATTGTTTGAGAAAAAAATAATTTTAATATTTAAATACATCTTTTCACTTGACTTGATTCATTATATATTAACTGTATTTTATAAGAAAACAAGCACATATATGTTTTTTCTTGAAGGAGGTTATATGATCCCTGGGGTATATGCCTTGGTTTGAAAAGGAAAGAGAAGAACAAATATAGACAATAAAATATATCATGAAAAAAAGGAGCAGGATTTGGAAAGCAAAAAAAAAATTTTTTAGAGAGGGTGGTGGTTAAGATACCTTAGTGCCAAAAAATATGTTTAGAGTAATATAAAATAAATGTATAATAAAGCAGCCATGTCATTAAGCAAATAGGTAAAGAATTAGAAAATACATTTAAATTTTAGTTCAAAGTGGTCCTTTTTACAACATGAAGGTGAGAGCTGAATGTTTATATGTATTTTGTTCTTGCTAATTATACTATTCAGAATAGTTCTGAAAAGAGAAGGTTAAAGTCACCCATGTGAGGTCACTCTTCATGTATTAATTGATTTTATAAGTGCAATTTTATAACTTCATTTCACTTATTTCAAGTTGAGATTTTTGGGAAAATGGAGGGGGTTTTTAAACCCATTAATTATATTTAATAAGATACCTTGGACATGAACAATGTTTCATAGTCCATAATAATTAAAGGTTGCCAGTAAATGTATTTTGCACTCCAACTAAAAGATGTAAATTTACTTTAGGATCCTCTTCCAAACCATTGAATTTAGATATTTACAGAATGATCTAACTTTCTACAGCCTCTACGTTAAAAATAGGTCAAGGACTTATTTTATGACTTTAAAAAAGTGAGCACTACAACTCATCAATTTTGGAGATAAGTGCTTTCCTTCAGTCTGATAATTCCCTTTCTATTTGAGTGTTTTGTTTGCCGTTGTTACGTTACCTGAAGCAGATACTTCTGAATTATGAATTAAAACTAACTGTATTCAAGTCTAATTCAGGATACCTCCTAACTTTCTAACTCTAAAATCAAAAATATTTTAATTTGTTCATTATTTCTTATAATTTTCACGTTTTCAAACACAGAGAAGGACAAGGCTTGGAAAGGAAGCTGCTCATCTATCAATAAACAAAGCTATTTTGTGTTGTAATATTACAGAAGTGCATGGCAAAAAGATGTAAAGTTTATTTCAACAACTCTGAAATGAAGGTTACAAATGTTTGGAGGCTCCATTTTAATTTTTTTTTCAAAATGAAAACCAGTTGTATTTTGTACCTTTGCTTGCATAATATATATTTAGAGACAGAATTAGTTAGAATTTATTTCCCAGAAAATCAATCATCACGTTTCTGTCTAAGAGAGGTTTATCTAGTTTGGGAACTCAAAGCATGAGTGCTTATAATGGAGGCTGCCAGTAGGTGGCAATATGACTTACCAAAGAATCACATTAAGAGAAGGAAAACTGTGGAGGGAAACTTCTCTAAAAGAAATGGAATTTACCTCTTGGTCAGGGAACCAAAGCAGTTTTTTGCTTGAAGATCTTCAAAATCTACCAGGAAAAAAAAATCTGAGAGTAGATAAAGTAGAAGACATTCTGAAAAGCATATGAATTTGCCAACTCAGATTTGTTTTATGAATACCATCAAATAAAATAAATTGGCTTGAATGATATTTTAATTCAATAGATGAATTCAACTAAGCTTTAGGCTTAAGGATTGAAGAGAATTTTTCATGTAAACAGTTTCAGGAACTGGTTAAACTTTCTCTGGATAAAGAGTTAAACACTCTTATTAGTAAATCAATCGTGGGAAGTTCTAAGATTTTTGCTTTTACTGGCTCTAAAAATGAGACTTTTCAAAATTGGCTATATACCAGTTAGCAATTCAAGCAAATGCCTACATGCCAAACCTTCCAAAAAACAGTGGAGTGGAACAAATAACTTGTACATAAAGAAGCTATATGTAAATAGCAGATGCTTCTCTGTTATTGTGCCTTCATCCCCTTAAACATAAAAGCCAGCAACTTTGCAACTCTCTTACTCTGAAAGGCTAGGTGCTAATTACTCAAGCATTTTATTTTGTTATAACAAACAACCACATTGACCTCTTGCAATCACATAATCTGTTATGGTAATGTATCTTAATACTTTTCCTCCATTTCAGCTCTAAAAATGGTTTGTTATTGTTCCTGTTTAAGAAACCGTTTCAAACTTCCAGCATTAAGTCATAATCTTTCCATTTCTACCACGTTTCTTTCCTAGCTTGGAGAATTAGAACTTTTCCTAAATAGTCTTATGTAGATAAGTGTCTGGGAACAAGGACTTCGATTCTACACCAACCTGCCTTAAACTAGCTCTATGACCTTGGTCAGATTACTTAACCTTTCCAAGTCTCACTTTTCTAGTCTGGAAAATGAAGAGGTTAGAGTAAGTTATCTCTAAGGCCTCTTCCAGTTCTAAAACTCTCTGATTCTTTGTATAGGATTTCAAATTAGGACACCAAATTTAGGATTTCCAGTCATTCTTTTTCATTCCAAAAACAGAGAGGGGCATATATCTATCTCTTCACTAAGATAAATTGATGGATGGGCCTTTATTTGTAAGAAGTGTTTGAAAGGTTTTATTATTATTCAAAAATTTATCTTTCATCTGTGAACTTAAAATAGATGCCAAATGATTAATTAATTATGGATATGAAATATTTCTCTTTGTACTGCTCATTTTGTTAATGAGAAAAGGAATAATGGTTTTGCAACTTAAATAATCAGCTATGGATACTTATGGTTCACATGGATATCATATCTCATTATCTTTTTAACATTCTTTCTTCCTGCAAGTCTTTTTTATGCTTATATACACAAACTACCCCACCTAAGCTGGTAATAAGATTTTTTTATCTACTAAACACTATCATTCCCAGCTCTACATGTAAGATATTATGTTATCTTTCTATATGTAGGAGATATATTATCTTGAAACTAGTATCATTCTTCTTTTAAAAATCTACCTATATAAAAATACTACATTCTAGTTGCATGGTATGGTCTTTAGAAGGTGCCAATGAAAGATGTATGAATGGTATCTATGATACTTGTCAGTTAGAGGTACAGAATTTCATTAATAATACTTTACCTTCCACCTTTCTTTTTATTTTCTATATTATTTTACAAAAGATTTATATGATACTTAGTATATTCAGAAAAATACTGACTTATGGGAATCAAGGGGACCTTCTTCCCAATCCTTCCAGTAAGTATCTATGTATCTTCTAGTTAGTCGTATGAATTTTCATGTGTAAGTTGAAGGAAGTGGGCCAAATTTTCCTTAAGGTTCTGTTCAGTGCTTTTTCCATTAAGCCCTCTCCATTTGGTGCCGTTTATATCATAAATCTTGTAGTAAGGGGGAAAAGGAAAAAGTGAGTGTCACAGAGAGACACAGAAAGGGGTCACAGTTTTTCAGCTAGTAACCCATTCACTGCCTCATACTGGTTTGTTTTTGTTTTTGTTTTTTTGTTTTTTATTGTGGTTAAAAATCAAATTTTTCACAATACATACCAATATTTGTAAAATGAAATA
>JAQZBX010017188.1:0-35804 GCA_029593785.1 Cabassous unicinctus | reverse complement strand
AAAAAAAAAAAAAAAAAAGACTAAGGAAAGACAAAGGAAAATGTCTAGGCAGCCTCAAAATGTCCTGTACACTTTAGCGAAGTATGGAGTCAACAGCCCAAGTTCTCAGGCCTCTAACAGGTACAAAAAACTGCTAAAATAAAAACTGGACCCCTAGCAGCCTGACAAAAGGATCAGGAGTCTGCATGGTGTCCAAACACCACTGTGGGGACCATGGACTTCAGCAATGGATGCCCACAGGACACACACACACAAAAAAGGCCCAAACAGGAGGCTCAGGATGCCCAGTGTTTAGGCCAACTGAGAGATGTTTCCACAGAAGCCAGTGAAGACTCAAAAGGCAGCGCAAGTTGCAGAGAGGCACCAATGCTGAAAGGACGCACAAGCATCCTCCTGTACCCTGACGCCATGTTGGGGAGGAGAAGTGGTAGAGGAGACCCTATGAGGAGAAAAAAGCCAGGACAGAGACATTCAACTCTTACTAATTACCCCCAAGTGACAAAGTTTTCACTGGGATTGTATTAACTATGAAAATTAAAGTGTATTCCACCACCATGGAAATAAAGGTTCAAGGGCAGGATCAGAACAGTTGTGTAAATTATATTTATATGTGTGTGTAGGTATGAAGCAGGCTAGATAGGAAATCAATAGATGGATCTGGAACCTGGCAAGAAGTCCACGTGGATACTGATTCCCCCAAGATGGCTGCTGGAAGACCCTCACGAGATTTCTGCCACCCAGAATGAGATTCCTTCTGGAAGTCAGGAGAAGTCCCGGATATTCTCCAGGGACATTATCATTGGGTCCTCCTAGGGGATTGATGGGTGGGGTAATCAATCAAAACAGCAAACAGCTGGGACTCTTCCCATGCCATTAGCAAAGGGGTGGAATAATTAATCGTTTAAAAAGCATGGGCAAAGGTCAAATCTCTCTCCCAAGCCCCTCCTGGCTTCTGAGCTCTGCTCTCGCCTGGATCAACACGCCAAGTAAAACTTGGGCATTTATAATCTATAATGGGAAACTGTAGTCTATAAACCAGCCCTCTTTATCACTCTTTAGCCCCTTCCTCTCTCTGGGACCCATGATCTGTTATTTTCTCCCATTTCTCCTCCTTGCCTACCTTAATAAATTACTGTCCTAACTAACCCGACGTGCTCTTGAAATTCATTTCTGCAGTATAGTCAAAGAACCTAGACAAAATCCGGTAACAGGTATATATATTCAATGTACATGTATGTTTATACGTTACTTCTCTAAGCATGTGCCATTCTCCTACCAAACTTGGTGTATATGTATAAAGGTTTTTCACTCTCACTCTGACATGCTGATATGGTATCTATTGCAATTTTTTTCCTCTTGTTTCCAATGCACATATTCTTTTTTAGATTTTTTTCACAATATTAAACAACAAAAACAGGTGAATTTGCATGTTTCCAAATGTCTGCCCCCAAATTCCACTCATGCTTCTTTTTATTAGTGGCTTATAAGGTTTTCCATCTCTTTGCTCTTTCACTGAATTCATCTTGAGCTGTCTCTATGAAGGGACATAGTTTTTGCCATACATTCTTTCCATAAATCTTAGCTAGAAATACAGAAAGAATGGGTATTGACTATTTCTCTCATGCATTTATTTTAAAAATAATAAAAAGTACTCCACCAACTGTGCCATGCCTTTGGGGTGACAGCAGTGAAATGAATCATTTAAAATAAAAACAGTTTCCATTGCTTTAGTGTTTGCAGGACATCAATTAAAGGAAGACACTTGCCTTCTTACATTTTGTTTTTATAATCCTAAGAGGCAGAACTTAAATTGACTACCAATGGCAAGCTTAACCCTCTACTGAGAAAAAAAATTAGTGAGGTAGAAAATTAAAAGACAGGCAGACTAGGTGAAAAAAGGGGTTAAGTAATACATTTGTGGTTGGATGTGAAGATATTGAGACTACAATTTCTTCCTGTTTCAGAGTTTTCTGAGAATTTACATCCTCTATACTAAATGTAGCTAATTTATTTCTCAGTCTGCTGATTCTGCCTGGTATTGGGACCTCCAGGAGCAGCTATGTCAGCCTTCAATGTGCTGACAAAGCTTCTAAATAAAGCTATCTTAAATCCCCAACTTGCTTTCCAGTATTCAGATCATCTATTACTTTGTTGAAGTTGAACACTTACTTACCACTTTCCATATTTATTATGAGTAAACTGAAATCCCCAAAAGTCTTATTCTAAGGTCAATTGGAAAAAACGTGTCTTAAAAAAAAAAAAAGCACATTTGATAGAATTGTTTCCATTCCATTTCCAGCAGTTAACCTATAAACTTTCAACTTAGGTTCTTGAAGGTCATTTCCCTGTCTCTCTTATAGAAAAGTCAACTGGTTATGTTCATTTTTGTAAGGTGGATATATTGGAAAACTATGACATGACAATAGAGTTTGCAGGGTTGGCATTGATCTTTTGGTGCTTGCCTTTAAATATTCCAGCTGCCCACAAGCCTTGGCCTACATGCAGCTTCTCTGCAGTCTTTCTGGAGCATCCCATTCTGGGCTTGATCTGCACACCTTGCACTTTGTACCTGGATGCAGTTAAATGTTGATCTTTTCAGCATTGCTGTTTATTTGCAATGAAGAACATGTCAACACTTTATTTGCAAACACACAATATTAAAAGATATCAGTTCTCTAAAGATTAATCCATCAATGCAATAAAATTTCCATTTTGATTTTTTAAAAAACATAGAATTTGGGAATAGTGGTATAGGTGGAAGTGGGGAAGGAGGCTTGGAAAGTCATTCTAAAGTAAACTTAGAATTGCATGAAAATAGGCAAAAAATTTTTAAGAAACAGAAAAAGCTTGCCCTGTATTTGATAAATATGATAAAACTTACAAGGTTACAATAATTAAAACAGTGTAATGGGGTGAAATAATCAATATTATCTTCTGGAAAGGGATTCTATAATTGTATTTAATTATTTAGTCCATAATAAAGATAGTATTTTAAATTCATGGGGAAAATATGAATTATTTAACAAACTATGTTGGAAATAATCAGCTAAATAAGGCTTCCCACCTCATATCTAAGATTAAAAGTAAATTCTTAATGCTTTAAATATTTAAAAGTAAAAATAAATCATGAAATACCATAAGGAAATATACATGACTGTTTCTATAATTTGAGAGTGGGAAAAGTTTTCTAAGCATGATACAAAAAGTTGATACTATAAAGCAAGAATTAAAAACTCAAATAAGCACAGGGGCCACAAAGATAACATAAACAAGTGACCATCAGACTGGGTAAAAGACTTCTTGTTTTCTACCAGTATCTTATTAAGCTGTTAGTGAAGGTAACAGCTTCAGTATAGCAAAGAGATTAAGGCGAGGGGTGGAGCCCTGTGTAGACTTAGGGGGCAGATGCTCCATCTACACAGAAAGCTGTGTATGCAAATAGAGGCTCTGGGTTAACAGACCTTTTGCATTTTTATGAAAAGCATATTTTAATTGTGGGCTTAAGATTTTTTAAAAAATCACTTTGTAGGGCATAGAAAAACATCTAATTCATCTCATGAATTGCTATTTTTTTGTGAAAGAAGATATAGATAAATTTGACAAAATAAACTTTATTCTCCTGCACATCAAAAAGTCATAAACAGGGGTGTATAGAGATCAATTTTAAAAATCTATGTACATTAAGAACCACAATCAGTTCCAAACAGCAATCAGATTGTTTCTAAAAATAAAGCAGATAATAGACTAAAAAAATATTACATTTGCATAGCCAGGATGCCCTGAAACTCAAAGATGAATGCACAAACAAAAATACAAATGTGGCTTTAAATATTATATTAGTTAGGGCTTTCTCTGCTTGCTCATCTAATTAAAATATTTGTCACCTTAATGTTTGCATGAGGCCCCTAATGCATCTTGGTTTGCAGTTATGAACTGTTTCTGGGAGAAAAAAATCTGAATATATGACCACAAAATCTGGTGAAGTATTTAATAAAGCTAAAAAGATGTCAATAGAAAATTTAAAATAGGTTTTCTTTTAGAAATAACATTAGTTTCCATTTATCGTGTAGATTTAAGCACTTATTGTATTGCTATTAATGTAGTGTGACAATTAATTCAAAACCACTGAAGAAACTAAAAGTCCTCTTAAAGTATAATTAGAAGTCTGTTCTGAGTCCCAGGTTTTGTTTTCTAACCATTCATATTCTGAGCAGCATAAAAAAGATCCTGACTGCAGGTCCCAGAAGAATTCAATGGATCAGTTGAAACAAACTGTTTGGAAAATCCAAAATTCTTACTAAACAAGAACTATGTTTCATCATCATGCATTCAACAGCATGCATATAAAAAAGGGCTGTGTGACAATGCATTGAGAAGTAAAGCTTTGGCATTTGGTAGCAAAGTTGAAGCGTTCCCCCCCCCCCACTCCGCCCACGGCTGCCGCTGCCGCCCTGCCCCTGCCAAGTACCCACCGTTTTAATCTACATATCTCGAAGTAATTGGATAATAACGAAATCACTTTATTTTGTGCTATGCTGAATCCCCAGAACCTCAAACTTACATTCCAATTCTGAAGATCCTACATGGAGAATAGGAGAAGCCTTGGATGATTCTTATCACAAATGAAGATGTGGTTTTCAGGCGATTAAGCCCAGGACAAAAGACTTTTAGAGTCAGACTGAGCAAGAGTAATGCAGTCAACACTCCATGCTGAGAACATGCTAGTATCGCCATTTTCACAACCCATATTGCCCTACTTCCTTCATGCAGACTGGAATTGTATGGTTGTACAACAGCCAAAGAGGATTATAGAGGACTGAAAGAAGCATCATTGACTTACATTTCTATAAGCCTTTATGCATTTCAGAGGTCAGAAAAGATGCACTAGTAGTCTGTAATGGAGGTGGGTCTAGAACCCAAATTTCAAACTTCTGGTACAATGCTCCTTCCCCACTGCAAAGCATAATTTTAAAAAATTACTACAATAAATGAAAAACACATTGTCTATGGGGAAAAGCTAAAGAAATTGAATTTATATAAGCAACAGGAAACATTTTTCAATTTTGACAAGCAGCTTGTCCCTGGATTTGCTGACAGCAGAACAAAAAAATGGGCCATATTTCTTTCCCTAAATTTTAATATAATAAATCCCTAAATTTTACATATAAATCAATTTAAAATTTGTGTTGTTTGAACCAATTTAACAAACAAACGAGTTATTTTCTTATGTTAGGTAACTCATTAGATTGTGCTCTTGAAATAAAATATGAAGTTAGAAATAAAAATATATACTACTTTTTGCTTGCTGTATTAGTCAGCCAAAGGGGTGCTAATGTGAAATACCAAAAATGGGTTGGTCTTTATAAAGGGTATTTATTTGGGGTAGAAGTCCACAGTTACCAGGCCATAAAGCATATGTTTCTTCCCTCACCAAAAGTCCATTGTCACGTATTGGAGCAAGACAGCTGCTGACGTTTGCCCAGGGTTCAGGCTTCTTGGGTTCCTCTCTTCCCGGGGCTGTGTTTCTCTCCAGGCTTAGCTCCTGTTTCCTCCACAAGGTCAGCTGTAGGTGATCAGGCGAATGGCTCGCTTCTCTTCTCCTGGGGCCTTCTTTCCAACATCAAAGCTGCTTCTCAAAGACTGCTTCTCAAAACTGTTCTTGCCATGCCTTTTATATTTGATTCCCCACCCACCAAGGGGTGGGGCTCAACGCCCTAATCATAACCTAATCATGCCCAGATTAACAGATCAGTTTACAAGCATGATCTACTTATATTTTTGCGATTCATAATTACATCAAATTGGCCAACGGTTACACTTGCCATGCACTTGTCTTGATGTTGCCCATACTGTCTTTGTGAGTTTATGTCTAGGGCAGTGCCTCTCCTACCTGTCCTAAGCATAACCACCACCGTGGGAAAACTGGAGTTGGCAATTTACATCAAGCCCAGCTTGTCTACCACAATCTCTCCTTAGAGTTAACCAACAGCGTAAAACAACTCAAAAAAAGAATGTTGTTTCCCATCAACTTTGGGAGGATGCAGCCTTTGAAGGCACCTGGACTTTCTCACTGTCGAGGTCCCGTATTTCATGGCTAGCCCCTTTTTGGGCCTGCCTACCACCATCTTCTTTATCCTCTTAGTAGAACCATGTATCTTAAATTCTAACTAAGTTTATTTCTTCCACAATCAACGCCTCATTAGCCATGCAGCGATTTCATTCATCTCCACCTAGAGCGCCAGACTTGTCTTCCCCCAACCACAATAGAGTAGCAAGTGGGTTTTACACCTTGTCAGGTAGGGCTTACCCCCTCTAACCAGCAGGAAGTACTTACAGAATAATGACCATCGTCCTTCAGCAGAATAAGGGTGTAAATCCTCTGAGGGAGGAGATGAGGCAGGCTAATTTAGGGAAAGGGAAGACAAGTTTAAAACCTAGCAGAAAAACATGGCCATGAAACACATGGTCATTGAACCTCACCTGGAAACCCCCTGAGGGAAAGACGTCACCAAGGAGGCTGCAGGAAGAACCCTGAGAAAACCTGGCCGTGAGAATCCCATTTGGAATGAGATTTCGTCCCGAGTCAAGGGAAAGCCCTGGATATCCTCAAAAGGCCTCATCATTGGGCCCCCTGGGGAACTGACAGGTGGGGTAATCAATCAGCACAGCAAACAGCTGGGGCCCCTCCTCCTAACGTTTGCAAGGGGAGGAATAATTAACAGCTTAAAAGGTAAGCACACAAGCCAAATCTCTGTCTCTGCCTGGAGCAGCCGGTACCTACACCTGGGGATGCCTAATCTGTTATTTTCTCCCATTTCTGTTCTCTTCTCCCATTTTCTCAATAAACTACTGGCCTAACTTAAATATATATACTACTTGTTATTTAAACAATAATGCCTGAGAATTCTTTTCAAATAGTGACATAGAAAATATTACTAATGTCTGTGTCAGTAAGTCTGTGTCTATGTCAGTAAGTTACATAAAGTTTCACTTATACAACTCGTTTTGATTTTAGGTTATATAACTAAATACTTTGGATTTTAGGTTTACAACTGATTTAGTGATGTTATATCTAAATTTCAGGACAGTTTTTTGTTCTTTGTTCTTTGCAAAGCCTTCACAACTCTATGAGTAGGTGTGATTATCAATTTGACTAAGTTATGGTGCCCAGCCTAGTTGCTGCTGTGAAGGTATTTTGTAGATGGGATTAGCATTTGCAATTAGTTGGCTTTAAGTAAGGAAGATAACCTCAACAATGTGAGTGGGCCTCATCCAATTAGGTGGAAGTTTTAAGAAAGAGAACTGAGGATTTCAGGGATCAGAAGGAAATCTGCCTAAAGACATGACCTCTTTTTTCCAGCCTAAGGAATTCTGACTCAAGACACTAGCATTACTCTTACTTGAATTTCCGGTCTCAGCCTGCCCTATGAAATTCAGATTTGCCAATAGCATGAGCCAATTCCTTATAATAAATTTCTTTACATATATCCTGCATATAATGTATATAGTATCTATATGTTTATCTTGATGGTTCTGCTTTTCTGGAGAGCCCTAATGGTGGTTATTATAAGAATGCTCTATCACTTATCTGTAATTTGGGCATACTTATAACCACCTCATTGGATTGTGATGACTATTAAAACTCATCAGTTGTGAGAGTGAAAAACAGACATCTCTAGCCATAGAGGGGTACTGGAACTCTTTCTCCTCCAGGAAAATAAGGGAATAAATCATTGAAAAGAAGAGAAAGCTATGAGATGCAGGATTTCTGGATGCAACCCAGGAGAAGAGTGAAGGGAGGTCTTAGGAATGACAGCTGTGCAGCAGAGACTAGAGAGGAACCCCCTGATTGGAGCTGAAAGATGAAGGGCTCCAGAAAAGGAAAAGAGACTTCATAGAATATCTATGATGAAGCCTTTGAAAAAAGGTAAGGATATAATAATGGCAAAGTAGGGCAAGAAATAAAGAACAATTAGAAACTACAGGAAAAGCAAATGACTTTATAGGAAAGAAAACTCATACTACATAACTGCGTGAACAATATTTACAGTTAATATAGTGTAAACAGTAATGATAAATTCAAATATATACAAATGGTGAAGAAACACATGAAAAAATGTTGAACATCACTAGCGATTGGGAGATGCAGGTCAAAACTACAATGAGATATCATTTCATACCTATTGGACTGGCCGTTATTAAAAAGTTGGAAAACTGTAAATGTTGGAGAGGATGTGGAGAGATAGGAACACTTATTCACTGTTGGTGGGAAGGTAGAATGGTACATCCACTGTGGAGGACTGTTTGGCAGTTCCTAAGGAAGTTGAATATAGGCTTGCCTTGGGACCTGGCAATACCATTGCTAGGTATATACCCAGAAGAGCTGAGAGCAGTGACACAAACCGACATCTGCATACTGATGTTCACAGCAGCATTATTCAACATAGCCAAAAGTTGGAAACAACCCAGATGTCCATCAACTGATGAATGGATAAACAAATTGTGGAGTATACACACAATGGAATATTATGCAGCGGTAAGAAGAAATGAAGTCGCGAAACATATGACAACATGAGTGAACCTGGAGGACATTATGTTGAGTGAAGCAAGCCAGACACAAAAGGACAAATACTATACGATTGCCCTATTATGAACTAAATATATTTTGTGAAATATAACTATATTATGTGAAGTATGAATATGGGTAGAATTGCATATATAAGACCATTTTTCTTTGAAGCTGAACAAATGTAAGTTAATACTACAAAATGTTAATATCAGACAAAAGAAAATTATACTAAGTGAAGGAGACCAGACACAGAGTACTATATCTTATATGATTCCATTTATACAAAATGAAAATATAATTCAAATTATAAAGATGAAATGAGATTAGTGGTTATGTAGGTCCGATGAAGGAATGCTAAGGGGGTGTACAGTCTTTCTTTTTGGAGTAATGAAATTATTCTAAAATTTTTGACATGACGAATGTACTACATTGTGACTATACTAAAAGCCATTGATAATACACTTTGGATAGAATAGCCAAAACAGTAGCTATGTACAGTGGGGGAAGCATAGAGAGATTGAGAGGTGAGGGATTTTCTTGTTTCTTTGTTTTTTTTATTATTATTATTATTGAAATAATGAAAATGCTCTAATAATGATTGAAGTGATGAATGCACAACTATGTGATTATACCAAATACCATTGATTGTACACTTTGGATGAACTGTATGCTTTATTAATATGTATCAATAAAATTGATTTGTTTTAAAAAATAGTAATATAACTATATTGGGAGTTTGAGAGAGAAAAGATGGACTTGTGTAAAAAAATCCAAATCTTCATCTATAATAACAAAAAGTTTGTAGATTATGTCTAAAAAAATTTTTTAAGGAAATACAGAAAAGGCATACTATTTAGAGATATTGAGTTAATACTAGAAGAAACAACTAAAGCTGTTTAAAATAAATTGCTTGGGATGTGGGACTGCGTGGTACGTTTCCAAGATGTGGTACAAAAGGAATTGTTTTCCTTTCTAAAAATTTGATATGTTTTAAATTTTAAAAATAAGTTTGTGTGTTTTTAATTGTGTGTATGTGTATACTTCTTTTTATGGGATTTGTATAGCTCTTGTGTGTACCTCTTACCCGGGAGTTTAGAACTTACAATAATTGTTTAAAGTAGACTTCTGCCTCTTGATGCAAGATTTATATTCTCACACCTACTGCGCCACAGAAGAAACATAAATGCCCTGTGGAAATAAAGCTCACTAGATAAGATTTAGTGCCAGTTGCTGTTTCTCTGTCTTTACCTCTATCTGAAGGTGAAGAGAAAAGCAGGTTGCTTTTTTATCCTAGACTTTTCTTAGCCTTTCTTTAGCCTTTAGACTTTCTTTAGCCTTCACTGTATAACACATTATGCATCAGTTAAATTACCTTTGATTAAATGAACATTCTTGCACAAATGATCTCATTTTAAGTGAGTAGCTATGTCCTAGGAGTCTCTGTTCTTTCAGACATAGAAGGGACAGAGTTCATTTTTAAGTGCTTTACGTTGGGAATACTATTTTCCCAATCATTCAGAGCTGGTAAATAAGTATAATTATTCCTGCTGCAAAGAGTAGTTTAATAGTCAGCTATTAGCTAAAGAAACCAACAAATGAGGCTTGCTAATCATTGCTATGACAATCTTCTGCTTTATTTTTATATGTGTCTCATAAAACTGTCAAAGTTGAGTGGCGGACTGGAGCGTCAGGAAAATAATTCTTACTAGATTTGGGAATTTTAGTAGAAACGTCTTATCTCTTTGGGCCTTATCCTAGACACATTATGCGAGGGGGCAGTTGCTTGATAAAAAAGATATTAAATAAGATATGTTTCCTCTCTCCTGTCAAACACATATTTAAGAAAATTTTGTTGAATAATGTTGAATTCTAACCTCTGGTACCTGTGAATGTGATCTTATTTGGAAGTAAGGTCTTTACAGATGTAGTCAAATCAAGATGAGGAAATACTGAATTAGGGTGAGCCCTATTCAATATGACTAGTGTCCTTATAAAAAGAAAGAGACACAGACAGAGACACATAGGGGAGAAGGCCATAGAAAGATGGAGGCAGAGACTGGCGTTACACAGCTACAAGCCACAGAAGGACACGAGTTGCTGGTCACTGCCAGAAGCTAGGAAGAGGCAAAGAAAGATTCCTCCACTAGAGACTTTGGAGAGAGCATGGCCCTGCTGACACCTTGATTTCAGACTTCTAGCTCCCAGAACAATGAAAGAATAAACTTGTGTTTTAAGCCACCAAGTTGTGGCATCTTGTACATCAACCCTAAGAAACTAAAACAGTGGTCTTCAGAGGAAAAGAGATTTTAAAACATCCCACAATGCCCTTGTTCATCCTCAACATGGACTGTGACGATGAAGTGGAGGCTTTAGATTTGAACTGTCCTGCAGTGAGAATTTAATGCTACCTACATACGAGGGGGAGATTGCCAAAAACAAAATAAATGGGATTAAAAGGAAGAGTTGTGTATTATGCCAATGAGGTGGGTAATTAACATCCAAAAGGATTAAATGACAACAAATAAATATAATAAATGATCACTAGTAAATATAACTGCTTCATGCTGGTGGAACATGCAATCATGTATATCACCTTTTATTCTCTTTACTGTTTCAATTCTACATAGGGAGTCAAAATCATTTGTTGAATTCTTAACCAAACTTCAGTCATTCTAGCACAAAATTTATGACATTTGCCATGTACTCTTCATACTAACTGAATATTTTTATTTTAATTGATTTATTTAAAATAATTTAATTGATTTTTTTATTGTGGTAACATATACATACCATAAAATTTGCCACTATAATTATTTTTAAGTGTACAATTCAGTGGCATTAATTATAAATTTACAATGTTGTGCTACCATTATCACCATCCATTACTAAAACTCTTTCATCACCCACAACAGAAACTCTGTACCCACTAATTTATTGCTTTACTTTTAAACTTAAGATACTGACTTGAGGCTTGTTCTAATAGAAAAATTATGGAATCGGTTTTCTATTTCATGGTAGTTCTATTACTTTGTCAACTCTATAGTACAGAGTGAAAAAAGTGACATTTGAAATTATGATCAAGCAGATCTGAATATAAATATAAGCCCTGGAGCTTGCTAATAAGTTAACTTAAGTCAAATTAGTTAGTTAGCCTCTCTGAGCTTCATTTTCCTGATATGTACAAAATAATAAAGATATTTTCCTCACAAGGTTGTTATGAGATTTGGATAAGATAAGGTATGCAGAATGCCTAACACATGACCGTGCTCACAACTAAAGCCCATTCTCAATTGTGCATTTTCCCTTTGGATGTGGATTTCTCTAGTTTTCTTGAGGGGAATAATGAAAAAAAAAGTTTTTCCTGAATAAATCTCATCTCTGTCATCTTCTTTCTTCAGAGAAATGGCAAATGCATGCCCACAGAAGCGTCTCTAAGCAAAGATCATGCTGTGTTTGTCAAGATGGAAAAGAGCTCAAACGAAGGAGCATTTGTCTCGCTCCGACTGGGGTTGGGTGAAGAGGGGGAGTTGACTCAGAACTCCTTCCCTACCTGGATGTCTCTTAGCCCCTTCCTTTTGGTTTCTTTCCTACTTTCCCTGAGACAGAAAGAGAAAAAAAATCATTCCTCTTATACACATCTACCCTTACTAGAAACGGGACTAGTTTCTAGTAAGGGTAGACATTTCCCTAAATGTCTGTCTTTTGTTCGCAGAAAGCCTAAATCTAAATTTAAAAAAGAAAATCCTCCATCTAAACATTTTCTTCAGTACTTAATTTTTGATTCTCATTTTCATGCTCTCCTCTATCTCCTTTTGTTTTTTTTTAACAAATCAATTTTATTGATACATATTAATAAAGCATAAATCCATCCAAAGGATACAATCAGTGATATTTGGTGTAATCTCATAGTTGTGCATTCATCACTTCAATCGTTTTTAAAGCATTTTCATTATTCCAATAATAATAATAATGATAATAACAAAAAAACTCCTTACCTTTCAATCTCTCTATGCTTCCCCTGCTGTACATAGCTGTTATTCTGTTTCCGTCCCTCTAGTTTATTTGTATTTGTATTTTGTAAAAACAAAATGGGTAAGTCTAAGGTCTTGTATATTACTAGAAGGAAAGCTAGTGTAACATAGTGAAACCTCATGTAAAATACGAATATGGGTGATATCTTCCCTTCTATTTTAATTTGCCAAGCTGCTATCACAAATACCGCACAATGGGTGGACTTAAACAAAATTTACTGGCTCAAGTTTCAGAGGCCAGAAGAAGTCTGCAGCGACCCTTGAGGCTCCTTGACTTGCCTCTCTGCCTCCATAGCAACCTGTGTCAAGTGTCTGCTCTTCCGGTTCCTACTAACTTCTGGCCTCTCCCTCTGAAGCCTGCTCTAAATTCTGGCTTCCAGTTTCTTCTCTTTATAAAGCATCAAGTGATATGGATTAAGATCCACCCTCATTCCACTGGGCCACAATTTAACTAAAAACAACATCTTCAAAAGAGCCTATTTACAACTGGTTCACACCCACAGGAAAGTGGATTAAGATTATATGTTTAAGAACATAACTCAATGCACAACACCCTCCTTCTCAAGCTCACAGCATCTCTCAAGCCCCTTTTCATTGCTGAACTCGGGGTCATTCAATCCTCATGCTCCACTCCGGTTTCTGCCGTCTAAAGTACACGTGTATGTGTATGCATAGGTATACACAGTTGTTCATAACAAAAAGAGGCTGCTTCTAACACTCCATTGGTCAGACATACACTTGTTTACTTTTTCCAGAAATCGTGGCTAGCACTAGCCAAAGTTAGAGTCTATGTCTGTGGACTAGATTTTCCTTTAGAGCAAATATAACTTCCATTAAGGGAATAAAACTGAAACCTTGTCCTCATTGGTACAAGATTTAAACAAGTTAGCTAGCAGAGACAGACACTTCTGGTTGCCCTTCCAACTTTCCACTGCCCCTTCTTGCTAAGAGAAACCTGCTTTTGTTCTAGTACTGGCCAGCCATGTACTTCATGGCCTGGCTCAATGTGACCTCCTGACCAGCAGGGGGCAGCATCACCTGGAAACCTGTCAGAAATACAAATTCTTGCTCCTTTCCACATCCCCCAGCAACAAATCAGAAATTCTGAGGGTAGAGCTCAGCAAACTGCCTTAAGAATCACTAGTCATTGGATGCACACTGGAATCACTTAAAGCTTTAAAAAATTTCCTGTGCTTGCCTATCTTCCCTAAAGATTCTTACTTAATTTTTCTGATAACTAAGCATTGATTGTTTAAAGAAAACAAGAGGCAAGGTTAAAAACCTCTGGTGTAACCCAACAGATGATGATCATATTCTCCTTGCCAGGGACTGGTTTAGGCAGGAACTTAGACATAAAGGGCTGTGGCAAGAAAAGGAGGCAAGAGGGCAAGGAGGCTTCTCCTGGGAAAGTTTTCCTACAATTCAAAAAAGATCACAAGATAATGAATTCCCCCTTCTGTCTTGGATAATGCTCCTGAGGACACAAGGCCTGGAGTGGTATATAAATATGAGCGGAAAGCCTAAACCATCGGCCAGCTGGATTCAACAACCTGAAACTGCTTAGCTCAAACCTTTTTCTTTTGTGACATAGAAAATGTTCTTTTAGCTAACTCCACTTTTGGTTAGGTAGGCTTGTATATAAAAGCATCCTGACAAATATAGCAACTGATCTGGACTTATTAAAACTTTGTGTTTAATTTTGTACTTTAGCTGAGTAAAAGGTGATCTTTAGTGTTCCCATAGTCCAGAAATGTAAGAATTTTAAAGAGAATGCATTAAAAAAGAAGTTCCCTTTTGTACTGGAAGATACTTTAAGAGTGATATTTCAGGAATTTTTTTTTTCTTTACGAGTAATTATAATATAACTCTAAAAGATAATGGTGGATTGAGGATTGTGGGATGATAGCAGAGTAAGAAGCTCCAGGAATCAGTTCCTCCACCAGAGCAACTATTAAATAGAGGGGAAACTGTCTGAATGAAACTCCAAAGTCTAGTAGAACACTGTGCAACATCCAGAGATGAGCAAGAAGAAGATGCTGATAAATCATGGTAAATACTGGCAAATTGAACTCTCTGGGCAGCAGCTACCATTGCCCATCCCCCAGACTCATGGCAGGCAGCAGTGAGGTACTCAAACCTGGCCCTGATGCAGCTTGTTAGTGCCACAGTGGAATATAAAGACCTAGATCCCTAAGACCCAGGGTTGTGCAGTCTGAAAGCTGATCACTGCATGTGATTAACTACTTCAGATTGCTGGGGTGCCTGGTTCTTAGAACAGCCATTATGCCAACCTGCCCCAGGCAAAAGCAGCAGAGAATTTAAAGATCCTTCTTAAAAAGTACAGAAAACAGTTAAAAGGCTGCATTTAATGGGCAAGTACCGAATCAAAGAAACACAGATTCAAAGAGCCATAGGAGAAGCTCCTGACAACTTTGCTGCCTCCTCCCTCACATCCTCCACAATGCAGTTTGGAGCTGGCTGGCACTTCCTTTGTGAGTTCCTGGCCTCCTTCCAGCTGGGAAAGACTGACCTGGGAAACTCCACTCTGGCTTGCCCCCACCTCCCAGAATTTCCCCCTCAGGCAAAAGTAGCTTCAAACAGTGAAACTGGGGTAAGAAACAATTGAGTAGGGTAGCCTGGAGCAAAGGATTACCTGCTTTAAGTCCTGTGGTAGGCACCTGGGAGAGGGAAAAGGTCTGTTTCCTGGGGAGTAGATGGAACATTCAAATTTCTATAAACACGGGAACTTCTAAGGCCACTAGCAAGCACAATCCCAGAACAAGACACAGACCCAGAAAATAAAAGAAGGACCATGTACTTTGTATTCACCTTGGGCTGACCTTCTTGATAGGAGGACTGAACGCTGAAGGAGAGCTCCAGCCAATGCAAAACCAATTTGCAAATACTGAGAAAGGTGGTTTTTGCATTGGTTTCTTTGGTTTAGTAGAGCCTAACACTCAAAAATATCTCTGACATATCACTAGCTGGATACAAACTAAAGGGCGGATAGCTCAAGGACTAAATTCCAAGAGTTAACATTTTAAAAGATTAAAATGTACAGTATGCCAAACACACACACACACACACACAAAACTACAAGACAATCAAAGAAACAGGAAATGATAGTGTTTCCAAAGGAAGAAGATAAAATTCCAGAAAACATCAATGAAGAAGACAAGATTGTGAACATATTGGACAAAGACATTAAAAAAATGATCTTTAATATGCCCAAGGAGATGAAGAAAAATATAGAGAAAGAACTAAGGGATATCAGTAAAACAATGAATGAACAATATGAGATCCTCAATAAAGAGATAGAAATTTTAAAGAGGAACTAAACAGAACTACTGGAACTGAAGACCACAAATAATTGAAATTAAAAATTTCCAGGAGGGTTTCAACAACTGATTGGAGGTAGCATAAGAAAGAATCAGTGAACTCAAGGACAAGGCAATTGAAATGAGTCAAGCTGAGGACCAGAAAGAGAAAACATTTTAAAAAATGAAAATAGCCTAAGAGAACTTTGGTACACCATCAGGTATACCAATATATGCATTATGGGAGTCCCAGAAGAAAAAGAAAAGGAGAAAGAAACAAGAAGAAATATACAAGGAAATAAAGACAGAAAACTTCACAAACTTGGCAAAAGACATGAATATGCCCATCCAAGAATCCCACTGGACACCTAATAGGATAATCTACATAAAAATTTGCCCAGACACATTGTAGTCAAACTATTGAATGCAAAGGACAAGGAGAGAGTTCTAAAAGCTACAAGAGAAAAGCAACATGTTCTGTACAATGGAGTACCAATTAGATTAAGTGCCAATTTTGTATCAGAAACCATGTAAGCAAGGAAGCAGTAGGTTGAAATACTTAAAGTGCTGAGCAAAAACAATTGCCAGCCAAGAATTTTATATATGGCAAGACTTTCTTTCAAAAACGAGGGAGAAATTAAGACATTCCTAGATAAACAAAAGCTGGGGGAGTTAATTATCACTAGACCTGCCTTAGAAGCAATGCTAAAGGGAGTTTTTCAGACTGAAAGGACACTAGACAGTGGTTCAAAGCAGCATAAAGAAATAAAGAACTGCATTAAAGGCAACCATTTAGATAATTATAAATGCCAGAACAATTGTATTATATTTTTGGCATGTAACTCCATTTTTTACTTATTACACCTACTAAAATTCAAATGTATAAAAAGTATTGATGAATCTACACTTTGGACATACAATGTACAAATATATAATTTGTAACAAGCACAAAAAATTTGGAGGGGGCAGAGGAATATTGGAAAAGTATATGTGTACGCAATTGAAGTTAAGTTGGAATCAAATTTTAAAAATGATTGCTATATATTTAGGATGTTAAATTTTAACCCCATGGTAACTAAAATGAAAATATATGAAAAATATATCTAGAAAGAAATGAGAAGACACTCAATACCTTACAATACAAAAATCAAATACTTATGAAAATAAGCATTAATGGAAAAATCGAGGGTTAAAAAAAAAAAGATATAACACTTGCAAAAGCTAAACCACAAAATGGCAGAAAAAGTCCTGCATTGTTAGTAGTTACTTTAAGTGGAAATGGATTAAACTTTCCAGTCAAAAGGCAGAGATTGGCTGAATGGATAAAAAGCATGACCCAACTATATGCTGTGTAAAAGAGACTCCCCTTAAATTCAAAGACATAATCAGGCTGAACACGAAAGGATGGAAAAAGGATATACCATGCAAGTAGTACCAAAAAAGACCTAGGGTAGCTAAAGTATTATCAGATAAAATAAGCTTTAAGTAAAAAACTGTTAAAGGGACAAAGAAGATCATTATATACTGATAAAGGGATCAATTCAACAAGAAGGTATAATAATTATAACTATATATGCACTTAATCTAGAGCCCCAAAATATATGTAGCAAATATTGACAGATTTAATGGGAGAAATAGATCTACATTCATAGTAGGGGACTTTAATATATCATTTCCAATAATGGATAATATCTAGACATATCAATAAGAAAACAGAAGACTTGTACAATACTTTCTAAACCAACTAGACCTAACAGACATATATAGATTACTCACACAAGAGCAGTAGAATACACATTTTTCTCTACTGTACATGGATCATTCTCCAGGATATACCTTATATTAGGTCACAAAATAAGTCCCAATAAATATAAAAATATTTAAGTCATAAAATGGATTCTACTCCAACTACAATGGAATGAAACTAGAAATCAATACAGAGAGAAAATTCACAAATATGCAGAAATTAAACAATGTACTCTTATACAACCAATGGGTCAAAAAAGAAATTACAAGGGAAATTAGGAAATACCAAACAAAAACTTATAGGGATTGTGGAAAGATGGCATAGGGTTAGGCAGATAATGCTCAGATCTCTCACAGAAACAAAGGAGAAAGAGCCAAAAGCTGCCTGAGGGACCAGCTTTGGGGGTCAGCAGACCAGGACACTGCTTCAGGAGAGTGAGGGACAGATAGACAAAGAAGCCAAAACAACAAACTGTGAGTTATTAAACTTCCCAACTGCTGGGAAAGGCTCCTCTCCTCCATCGCTGATATATTCAGGGGTGGTATAAAACCCCTGGCTCATTTCAGCTGACTGAAAGAGGACCAGAAATCTTCCTCCATGTCAGCTGTTACAAGGAAAAAGGGAGAGGGAGTCAGGGGGCTTTTCTTCAGTGAATTTGGCCAGATTCAGAGCCTACTTTGAATCTCAGCTCTGGCCAGATAAAAACAAAGGAAAACTGAGAGATATAACTCTGTGGAAAGGTGAGCCGAGTGCTATCTGCTGACTGGTCTGGAAATTACATGGACAAAAACTGCTTTTAGAGCTCTCTATACCCTACCTCTGGGAGAAAGTTGGCACCCCATTACTAGTCCCTGGCACAATTTTGATAACTTAAGCTGGGCAATTTAAAGATTTAGGATAAGTTGAACTAATTATCAAAGAAGAGCAGTGAAAAAATAATAATAGGCAAGAGAGAAATTAGCCTTCAGAGTAAATTCACCAACATATCAGATGCCTAGACATCAGCAAAAAATTACAAGTCACACTAGGAAACAGGAAGAGATGGCCCAGCCAAAGAAACAAACCAAATATCCTAAAGAGATTCAGGATTTTAGACAAACAATCAATGATAATCACACAACTCTCCCAAATCAATTTAAAGAATTGAAAGAAAATATGACTAAAGAGATAAAGGGTATTAAGAAGACACTGGATGAGCATAAAGAACAATCTGAAAGCCTACAAAGAAAAGTAACAGACCTTAAGGGAATGAAAGACACGATGGATGAGATTAAAAATACATTAGAGGCACATAGGAGCAGATTTAAATTGCTTGAAGACAGAATTAGTGATTTTGAAGACAGAACAACTGAACTAGAAAAAACAAAAGAATAGAAAAAGAAGAGAATGGAAAAAAATGGAAAAGGGTCTCAGGGAATTGAATGACATGCTAAACACAAAAACATATGCATTATCAGTGTCCCAGAAGAGAAGAAAATGGAAAAGGGGCAGAAAGAATATTTGAGGAAATAATGACTGAAAACTTCCCTACCCTTATGAAAGACAAAAATTTCAATATCCAAGAAGGACTACAAACCCCAAACAGAATAAACATGAATAGACCTACCCCAAGACACCTACTATTCAGAATGACAAATGTAAGAGATAAAGAGAAGATTTTAAAAGCAGGAGGAGGAAAGCAAAGCATCACTTACAAGGGAAATTCGATAAGATTAAGTGCCGACTGCTCGTCAGAAACCATGGGAGAAAGAAGAAAAGTGGTATGATTATTTAAGGAATTGAAAGAGAAAAACTACCAGCCAAGAATCCTGTATCCGGCAAAGCTGTCCTTCAAAAATGAAGGGGAGTTCAAAGTCTTCACAGACAAACAAAAACTGATAGGATATGTTACCAAAAAACCAGAATTACAAGAAATACTAAAGCGAGTACTGCAGCCTGAAAGGAAAAACCAAGGGTGAGAGACTTGGAGAAGAGTATAGAAATGAAGATTATTAGAAAGGATTAAAAAAGATAGACTATAGTACAATATGACAATAGAAAGCTAAAGGTCAAAATGGATGAAGTAAGTAATGCATTAACAGTTGTAATATTGAATGTTAATGGCTTAAACTCCCCAATCAAAAGACACAGACTGATAGAATGGATAAAATATATAAGCCATCTATATATTGTCTACAAGAGACTCACCTCAGATGTAAGGACACAACCAGGTTAAAAGTGAAAGGTTGGAAAACGATATTCCATGCAAACAGTAACCAAAAAAAGAGATGGAGTAGCGATACTAATATCGGACAAAATAGATTTTAAATGCAAACCTGTTATTAGGGATGAAGAAGGTCATTATATATTAATAAAAGAGGCAATTCACCAATAAGAAATAACTATTCTAAATATTTATGCTCCTAACTTCAGTGCCCCAAGATACATGAGGCACACACTGGTGATGCTGAAGGGAGAAATAGATGTCTCTGCAATAATAGTTGGAGACTTCAATACACCACTCTCATTATTGGATAGAACATCTAGAAAGAGGATAAATAAAGAAACAGAGAGCTTGAATAATATGATAAATGAGCTAGACCTAATAGACATCTATACAGCACTGCACCCCAAAACAGCAGGATATACATTCTTTTCAAGTGCTCATGGATCCTTCTCCAAGATAGACCATATGTTGGGTCACAAGACAAGTCTCAATAAATTTAAAAAGATTGACTTATACAAAACACTTTCTCTGATCATAACGGAATGAAGCTGGAAATCAATAATGGATGGAAAAAGGGAAAATTCATCAATATATGGAGACTAAACAACACACTCTTAAACAATCAGTGGGTCAGAGAAGAAATTGCAAGAGAATTCAGCAAATATCTTGAATAAAAATGAAAACACAACATATCAAAACCTATGGGACCCCATAAAGAAAGTGCAGAGAGGGAAATTTATAGCCCTTAATGCTTACATTAAAAAAGAAGAAAAAGCTAAAATTGATTATCTAACTGCACACCTGGAAGAAATAGAAAAACAACAGCAAACTAATCCTAAAACAAGCCAAAGGAAAAATAGTGAAGATCAGAGCAGAAATAAATGAAATCAAGAACAAAAAAACAAGAGAGAGAATCAGTAAAACTAAAAGTTGGTTTGTTGAGAAGATCAACAAACTCCACAAACCCTTAGCTAGACTGACAAAGAAAAAAAGAGAGAAGATACAAATAAATAAAGTCAGAAATGAGAGGGGGGACATTACCACTGACCCCGTAGAAATAAGAGATATCAAAAGAGGATACTATGAACAACTGTATGCCAAAAAACTAGAAAATATAGATGAGCTAGACAAATTCCTAGAAACACAAGACCACCTACACAGACTTTAGAAGAAACAGAAGACCTCAACAAATCAACCACAAGTGAAGAGATTGAAACAGTTATCAAAAACCTGCCAAAGATGAAAAGCCTGGGGCCAGATGGCTTCACAGATGAATTCTACCCATCATTTAAAGATAAACTAATACTGATCATGCTCAAGCTCTTCCAAAAAATTGAACAGGAAAGAATGCTATCAAACTCATTCTATGAAGCCAACATCACCCTAATACCCAAACCAGATAAAGATACTACGAAAAAAGAAAATTATAGACCAATATCTCTAATGAATATAGATGCAAAAATCCTCAACAAAATACTTGCAAACAGAATCCAAAAGCACATTAAAAGAATTATACACCATGATCAAGTGGTTTTATCCCAGGTACGCAAGGGTGGCTCACACAAGAAAATCGATTCGTGTAATTAACCACATTGATAAATTCAAGAAGAAAAATCATATGATCCTCTTGATTGATGCAGAAAAGGTATTTGACAAAATACAGCATCCTTTCTTGATAAGAACACTCCAAAAGATAGGCATAGAAAGAAGCTTTCTCAATATGGTAAAGGGTGTATATGAAAGACCTATAGCCAGCATTGTACTCAATGGTGAAAGACTGAAAGCGTTCCTGCTGAGATCAGGAACAAAAAAAGGATGCCCACTGTCACTATTACTATTCAACATTGTGCTAGAAGTTCTAGCTAGAGCAAGTAGGCTAGACAAAGAAATAAAAGGCACCCAAATAGGAAAGGAAGAAGTAAAACTTTCACCATTCACTGATGACATGATCCTATATCTAGAAAATCATGAAAAACCTACAGTAAAGCTACTAGAATTAACAGATGAGTTCAGAAAAGTGGTGGGATACAAGGTTAATATGCAAAAATCAATAGTATTTCTAGACACTACTGATGTGCAATCTAAGGAGGAAATCAGAAAAAAATTCCATTTATAATAGCAACTACAAATATCAAATATTTAGGAATAAACTTAATCAAGGACATAATGGACATGTATTGAGAAAACTAGAAAACATTGCTAAAAGAAACTCAAGATTTAAATAAATGGAAGGACTTTCCATGTTCATGTATTGGAAGACTAAATATCGTTAAGATGTCAATTCTACCCAAACTGATTTACAGATTCAACACAACCCAATAGAAAATCCCAATTGCCTTTTTTGCAGAAATTGAAAAGCCAATAATCAAATTTATTTGGAAGGGTAAGGGGCCCTGAATAGCCAAAAATGTCTTTAAAAAGAAGAATGAAGTTGGAAGACTCTCACTTCCTCACTTTAAAGCATATTATTTAGCTACAGTGTTAAAAACAGCATGGAAAAAAATAAAAAAGAAAAAATAAGAAAATTTAAAATAATAAATAAATAAATAAAATTTAAAAACAAAAATAAAACAAAACAAAACAAAAAACACAGCATGTTATTGGCATAAGCACAGACAAATTCACCAATGGAACTGAATCAAGAACTCAGAAATCAACCCTCATATGTACAGTCAAGTGATTTTTGACAAGGCTGTTAAGCCGACCCAGCTGGGCCAGAACAGTCTGTTCAACAAATGGTGCTGGAATAACTGGATATCATCTACAAAAGAAAGAAGACCCCTATCTCATACCTTATACAAAAATTAACTCAAAATGGATCAAGGATTTAAATATAAAAACAACAACCATAAAACTCCTGGAAGAAAATGTAGGAAAACATCTTCTAGGCAATAGTTTCTTAAACTTTATGCCCAAAGCATGATCAACAATAGAAAAAATAGATAAATGGGACCTCCTCAAAATCCAACACTTTTGCACCTCAAAGGACTTTGTCATAAGGGTGAAAAGGCAGGCGACACAATGGGAGAAAATACTTGGCAATCATATCTGATAAGGGTTTAATATCCATGATATATAAGGCAATCATATAATTCAACAATAAGAAGACAAAGTATTCCATTAAAAAATGGGCAAAAGACTTGAAAAGACAACTGTCCAAAGAAGAAATACAAATGGTGAAGAAACACATGAAAAAAATGTCAACATCACTAGTGATTAGGGAAATGCAAATCAAAACTACAATGAGATATCATTTCACACCTATTAGACTGGCCGCTATTAAAAAGTCATAAAAACTGTAAATGTTGTACAGGATATGGAGAGATAGGAACACTTATTCACTGTTGGTGGGAATGAAGAATGGTACAGCCACTGTGGAGGGCTATTTGGCAGTTACTAAGGAAGTTGAATATAGACTTGCCATGGGACTTGGCAATTCCATTGCTAGGTATATATATACCCAGAAGAACTGAGAGCAGTGACACGAATAGATATCTGCACACTGATGTTCACAGCAGCATTATTCATTATAGCCCTAAGTTGGAAACAACCCAAGTGGCCATCAACCGATGAATGAATAAAGAAATTGTGGAGTATACACATGATGGAATATTATGCAGCGGTAAGAAGAAATGAAGTCGTGAAACATATGACAACATGGATGAACCTGGAGTACATTATGTTGAGTGAAGCAAGCCAGACACAAAAGGACAAATACTGTATGACTGTCCTATTATGAACTAAATATATTATGTGAAATATAAATATATTACGTGAAATATGAATATGGGTAGAATTGCATATATAAGACCATTTTTCTTTGAAGCTGAACAAATGTAAGTTCATACTACAAAATGTTAATATCAGACAAAAAATATATACCATTATACTAAGTGAAGGAGACCAGACACAGAGTACTACATATTGTATGATTCCATTTATATGAAATGTAAATATAAATCAATTTATAAAGATGAAATGATATTAGTGGTCATTTAGATCTGAGAAAGGAATGCTGAGGGGTGTGCAGGCTTTATTTTTGAAGTAATGAAATTGTTCTAAAATTTTTTGAGATGATGAATGCACAACATTGTGACTATACTAAAAGTCATTGATTATACACTTTGGATTGAATAGCCAGAAACACCAGCTATGTACAGTGGGGGAAGTATAGAGAGATTGAGAGGTGAGGAATTTTCTTGTTTGTTTGTTTTTTGTTTACTATTATTATTGAAATAATGAAATGCTCTAATAATGGTTGAAGTGATGAACACACAACTATGTGATTATAATAAAATACCATTGTACACTTTGGATGAATTGTATGCTTTATTAATATGTATCAATAAAATTGATTTGTTTAAAAAAATTCTTCTAATGCTATATTAGAAATGAAGAAAGATCTCAAATGAAAACTCTAACCTCAAAACTGGACAAACTAGAAAAAGAAGAGAAGACAAAACCTGAAGCAAGTAGGAGGAAATAAATAGCAAAGATTAGAGCAGCGATAAATGAAATAGACAATAAAAAATAGAATCAACAAAATCAAAGGTTGGTTCATTGAAAAGGTAAAAAAAACTTGACAAACCTTTAGCTAGACTGAAAAATTAAAAAAGAGAGAGGAAACAAATAACTAAAATCAGAAAGGAATTACTACTGACCCCACAGAAATAAAAAGGACTATAGAAGGATACTATGAACAAATGTATGTCACAACAAAGCAACCATAGCTAATAAATGAATTCAGCAAAGTTGTGAATTCACAAGACCAACACCTAAAAGATCAAAAGATCTTCAAATAGATCAATCAAATATCTAGGAATAAATATAACCAAGAATGTAAAGGACTTGTACACAGAAAACTATAAAACATTGCTAAAAGAATTCAAAGAAACCCAAATTAATGGAAGAAAATTTCATGTTCATGGATTAGAAGAATAAATATTGTTAAGATGTCAAGTCTACAAAAAAGTGATTTACAGATTCAATGGAATCCCAATCAAAACTCCAACAGCTTTCTTTGCAGAGATGGATAAGCCAATCATCAAATTTATATGGAAAAGAAAGGGGCATTTAACAGACAAAGCCATCCTGAAAAAAAATGAAGTTGAAGGATTCATAGTTCCCTATCTTAAGACTTAACTACAAAGCCACAGTAAATAAATCAGCATGGTACTGGCAAAAGAACAGACATATACACCGGTGGAATTGAATTGAGTGTTCAGAAATCAGCCCTCACATTTATGGCCAAGTGATTTTTACAAGGGTGCCAAGTCCACCAATGGGGGAAGAATAGTCTCTTCAACAAATGGTGCTGGGAAAACCATATGCAAATAATGAAGGTGGCTCCCTACCTCATACCATATACAAAATTAATTCAAAATGTATCAAAGACATGAATATAAAAACCAGAACAATAAAACACCTAGAAAAATATTTAGGGAAGCAACCTAAGGACCTGTGTTAGGCAATGGTTTCTTAGACTGCCCAAAAAGTACAAACAACAAAAGAAAAAATAGATAAATGGGACCTCAACAAAATGAAAAGCTTTTGTGCATCAAAGGACTTTATGATGAATGTAAAATGACAATCTACACAATGGGAAAAAATAGGTGGAAACCACATATCCAATAAGGGTTAATATACAGAATATATAAATAAAACCTATAACTCAATGACAAAAAGACAAACAACCCAATTAAAAAATGGGAAAAAGACTTGAATAGACTTTCTGCAAAGAGGACAGACAAATGACCAAAAAGCACATGAAAAGATGCTCAACATCACTAGCCATTAAGAAATGCAAATCAAAATCATGAGATACCATTACACACCCACTAGAATGGTCACTATTTTGAAAATGGAAAGTACAAGTGTAGCAGATGTAGAGAAACAGGAACACTGATTCATTGTTGATGGAAATGGAAAATGATGCATCCTCTGTGGAAGACAGTTTGGTGGTTCCTCAGAAAATTAAATATAGAATTAAAATAAGACTAAGAATCCCACTGAAAGCAGGGATAGATATTTACACACCAATGTTCCCAGCAGCACTATTCACAATTGTTGAAAGATGGAAAAAACCTAAGCGTCCATCAACTGATGAATGGATAAACAAAATGTGGTATATATACACAATGGAATAATATTCAGCCATTAAAAAGGAATGAAGTTCTGCTACATGTGACAACATGAATGAATCCTGAAAACATCCTTTTGAGTGAAATAAGCCAGACACAAAAGGACAAATATTGTGTGATCTCACTGATATGAAATAATTACAAAAAGCAAATACATAGAGTCAGAAACTAGAATATAGTTTACCAGGGGCTAGGGTGGGGGTAGAGAATAGGGAGGTAATGTTTAAATTATCCACATTTTCTATTTGGGATGATGGAGAAGTTTCTGACTCAGTAGGTCTGCAGTTTTACAAGCACACCAGCTGAATTTAATTCACATGACCTAAGGATCATGCTTTGGTTACCACTATAGTATAGGAGATAATGAGAACTCAACATATATGTAAGTTTAAATGTTTTATTTTATATTATGAACAGAATCTTTGAACACAATTATAAAATTACACGTAAAAAACCTCTTCAATTACACTAGTACTAATGCGTCTACTCTCAAAATTATGCAAAAATGAATAGTTCAAATCAACAATATAATTTTATAAATCTAAGACATTCTATGATGGTAGATCACTACCTTATTTTATGAAATTAGTCTACACTGTAACAATATAATTCTATTAAATTTAATTAGCTGAAAAAATTTTCAGCCACTTTCATGTAACTCTTCCAAGAAGGAAACAGTGCAATCTTTTCTTTGTTCAATTGTAATACTTTTATTTTTACAGTTTTATATTTCATATTCAGAATGCATTATGCTGTTGTTATCACTGCCTGTCTGAGGCAGCATAAGGCAGTATAATTCTACCATCCATCAAAAACCAGTGGAGAAAAGCAATCTATAAAATCATACTAAAAATTAATCCAACCCCATCTACTTTTGATTATCTTTCAGATTTTGCAGAAAGTGAGTTACAGATTATTGGAATATGAGTTCACATTCTTAATTTACTATCTGGCACAAAAACACCCAAAAATAGAATTTATTTATTTATTTATTTATTTTTCAGTCACCTGCCTGGGAAGTTGTGTGTGACCATATTTAGGGTATACAGCCCTAATCTAGAAAAGCAGAAGGGACAGAATTTTATATTCCTATCACTTTATACCCCTTATCAATGTCTGATGGAGGACCATGCAATAATTTAGAATTCTTTCCTGTGGCAAATACAGTTAATTCAGGTAACTATGGAGCCCTTCCTCTCCACCTCCTTCTCTTATTACCTAGACTGTGTGATTGTTCCCTATTGCATCAATTGGGGCTGAAAACTGCATTGGTTTCCTGTGCTGTGGGTAGGTCAAGTCAGCACACTTCTATCAAGTAGACACTAAGTACCAGGCACTGAGGGGAATGAAAATACATAACTTGAGCAGTTAGAAAGAGAGGAAAGGCATGACCACAGATAACAACTGCAAGTAATAATACAGAAAGTAATCACTCTGGGCAGTTACAGAGTTCGGAAAACAAGGTCAGAATTTCAGCTTTATTGTTATTCAAAGGGATTTAGTTCTGAGGTTTCCAGGCACCAGAGGTCACAGGTCACCAGCAGAATACAAGATCTGAAACTTCCTAACAAAAGCATACACTGTGCACTCACTGGGTCCACCAAAGTTCGGCTGGGCCGACTCATATTTGACTTTCATTCTTTCATTCTCCCCACATCCCCAACCTCCCACCCTCAGCCGTCACCTTCGTAATAAACCAGTGCTGTTCAGCAGCCCCTGTCCAAACACGAGGGAACCCTGGACAATTCTGAGGAGTACTGAAAGGTGTGATGGCTATTGTAGGTGTGTGGTGGTTTGACATAGATGATCTATCATCTATGTCAGCCTAGGACACAAAAGAAATGCCCAATTCCCCAAGGGTCATTTAATTAAAATAATCAAAACCTGCAAAGGAGCTAAGACCATGAACTTGTTTTTTCCAATCTAGGCAGACACTTTGTTTACATGTTTGGTCATGTCACTCCCTGTATATTATTACACCTTCACTGTAATTTTTTTTAAGGAGTTGATACAAAGTTTTCAAAAAAATTATTGCATGTTTCTTTTCAGGCATTTGCTAAAAATATCTTCAGATTATAATCAACAATAGTGGAAGCACCAGACCACAGTTCCTTCCCTTGGGTGAAATTTAGAGGGATTATGGTTATGTGCATCAGCTACTCACAACAGTCAATCCCGAGTGATTGCTGAGGAGGAAGAATGATTTCTCTGTGTGAGAACACTGGGCTCAGTTGTATGCAAATCTTTAATATGGGGGAGAGGAAGGGAAGAATGGCCTTTGGCCCATTTGGGAATTTCAGAAACAGTCTTTTATTTGGTGAATAACTGAAAAGCAAAGCATATCAATGAAAATAGAGAAGATGCACACATATAGCATAATTTCCATTAGAGGGAAGCAGGTGTGGCTCAATGGATAGAGCTCCCGTTTACCATATGGGAGGCCCTGGGATCGCTTCCCGGGGCCTCCTTATGAGGGCAGGCCGGCCGGCCTGCGCGGCGCGGTAGGCTGATGCAGCAAGACCTCACAGCAGGAAGCAGGTGTGGCTCAATGGATAGAGCCCCCATTTACCATGCGGGAGGCCCGGGGTTCGCTTCCCGGGGCCTCCTTGTGGCGCGGTGGGCTGATGCAGCAGGACCTCACAGCAAGGGGGAGATAAGCAGACACGGAAGAAACACACAGCGAATGGACACAGCAAACACAAGCAGCAAGGGGGGGATAAATAAATAAATAAATCTTTAAAAAAAAAAAAAAAAATTTCCATTAGAGACCTTTGTCAAGCTGCATCATTTTTGCCCGTTTGTTCTGTTCTGTTTACCTAATCTTAAAATACTCAAAGATAAAAGTGTTGAGAGGCTTCGGACTAGAGTAAGGCTGGTAGCATATACAGAAAGGAAAGGCATGCCATCCTTTTGCCAATTAAGATCTCTCCTTTGTTTTCAAAAACTCCTATAAAGCAGTTAGAGTCAATTTACAATGAAAAAAAAAGTATTTCTGTGGAAATCTGATGACAAATTAAACACAGAAAATTTATGGAAAGTTTCACCCAAAGTATATTCTATTTCCTCCTCCCTCAATTACAAACTAGTTTTCTAGTCTTCTGGTGGCCACAAAGCATAAACATTTACTGCTTTTATCTTATACCATAAACATGAAGATACAAAAGAATTATGTAACATCAAATATAATCAAAATCCCTGAATCAGGAGATGAATAAAATATCTTTTAAAAACAAATTCTGGGGAGTAGGTGTAGCTCAGTGGTTGAGCACCTACACCCCATGTACTAGGCCCCAGGTTCAATCCCCAGTACCTCCTAAAAACAAAAACCCACAAATACCACTCACCTCCTTCAAAACTTAACATCTTGCTCTAATTCTTAAAAAAAAAAAAAATTTATAGAAAGTACCAAATAATTAGTTTGTAGTTAAAGCTTTAGGAGTTAATGGGGGTTTTTCCCTATGTACTTACTATCCAATTATTTGAGCATCATGAACTATCAACTTCCTTAAACAATTAAAATCAGAACATCTTGTATGCAATTTTTATAAGGTGAGGTTTTTCTTTTAATGTCTTATAGAACTACTGTGCTTGGCTTAAAATCATATATTTTTATGTATTCTAAATCTCATTCTGATATGCTTTTTGGAAAAATAAAAATGATCTTCCTTATAAGTTCAAGTACTAGTCAAGGACTCTATGACAAGTTTCCCTGATCATTTTGTTTAAAAGGATACATTTGGCTCAAGTCAGTGCAGTCAGTTAAGCATTTTGTTAAAGAAAATAACTTGAAATAGGTGTAGATAAAAATCATATTACAATCCCCATTTAAGTTTGTCCCTTTTCACATTTTGCTTTGACAATATGTGACCCCAGAGGATCATAGGAAATATTAATAGAGCAATTTTAACACTGACAACATATTTGCTTTCTTATAATTATAAAGATCTTTAAACGGAAGTTCGGGCACCTTCCCAAAGTGACAGATATTGCAGTTAGTCATTGGTAGGAAACTCAGTCATCAAAAACACTCTGAATGTTATATGTAAAATATTCTTTACTTCTGGTCACTTTTTCTAAAAATAAGAAAAATTAAATATTTACCTAAAAATGGTAGAAGAGATGGAGAAGTCCCAAGTCAGTTTAATATCAGCATTTAAGAAGATACTAAATACCTATACACTTAAATGTAACATTACATAGATATATAAAGATATAATGTGTATATATATCTATACCTGCATCTATATCTATAGCTATATATATAAGAATATATATATTCTTATGCGAAACATCACATGTCTGTTTTTTTAATGATAGTGTTTGTTGGAATCTATCAAGTAAGCAATCTTCAGGAGTTCATTCTTTTCTGCAAATTCAGAAAAAGCAGCAAAATACCTCATGAAAAAGCAATTTTAGAGGGATAGGAATTGGGGCCAAACAGGTTGTACAATCTATTTCCTCTAAAAATAACTAACAGAAGGTCTGGCAGCCTTAGTTATCAGCAGCTTCCCTTCATTAAAACTAATTGCTATGCAGAGGCCATTTCAATTGATGCATGTAAAAAGCAATTTCAAGTCCATGATGGTGGCCTCCAGCCTCTCTGGGGAGTGGATGGTCATTCTGCTCCTTTTTATGTTTTCCTTAGTATGGGGAAGCAGTTGAGACTACTAATGACTATCCATTCTGTGAGTGTCACTTGGCCTGAACTTGGCGATAAATTTATAAAGTGGATTTGCAATACATTTAGAATTGTGAGCGGCAATGATTTTACCGAAGAGAGAAAGAGAGAAAATGAATGAATGAATGAATGAATGAACTAATGAACAAATGAACAAATGAATAACAGGGTGTGGTACCCAAATCTTGGGCTTTAGAACCACACTTGTCTGGTTTCAACCCTGAGTCTCCTTTCTGTGCAACCATGGGCAAGCTACTTATCTCTTAGCCTCAGTGTCAATATCTTTAAAACTTGAAAAACAAATGTGCCTGACTTAGGGTAAGAATTAAATGAATTAATGCATGTTAGCTATTATATTATCTGTTTTGCTAAATAGCCTCAGTTTAAGCTGGCAAAATTATATAGGACTGTATTATATCATAAAAGTTTAATCTTTTTTATGATTCATTCATTTATTCATTCATCTATTTCATATTGCCTGACTTTATACTGTTAAGCCTCTTTTGCTTGTTAAAGTGACCATATTTTACCAGGTGTGTTATATCAAATATAAACCTCTAATATTTGAGTTTTTTTAATGTTTTAGGACAAATCTAGATGATAACACCAGACACTGCAAAATAATAAGCACAATAAGAATGTGGGTATCCTTTGTGTTGTGATAGAAGGACAATTTTTAAACTATTTTTAAAAATAGAATATCATTTAATTTATTGTTTCACAAAACAGCAAGAGATGTAGACTCAGATTTATATTCACTAGGAATAAAAACATATATATAATCAAATACATTTAGTGTATGCCTATCTACAGACGTACTATGTTGAAACATAATACTTTGTAGATTAGAGTGATCTAAGAATAACTATTATCATTGATCCAGTGTCTAGGATGTGGCAGGCACTTAATGTTTGTCATCCTATTAAGCCTCACAATTACCCAAAAGCATACATAGTATTATTCTCTGTACACAGACACAGAAAGGTTAAATCAGAAGGCTTCTAGGAGTATGGAGAGTGTGCTTTTCCTTATCTGTTATGTTGGCTTTTATCCTTCCTTTACAGGCCCTTATAATTAAGATATTTTCCTTCTAACCAGATACCATCATACCTCCCTCATTAGAATGCAAGCTACTTGAGGGCACAAACAATGTTTCGTTTTAAACATTGCAACCCTAAAGCATATTTTCTAAACCTTATGTGAGCACAATATAGTGTTTCTTCTTCTGTCTAAAAAAAAAGGACTATTGTTAAATTGGTAGTACATCTCTCAATCAGTGGCCTCTGTAATTATTATTAGGGCTGTTCACAAATACTGGATCTCTTGCTCTAGGTATACGGTAGAATTTTAGTGTGCTCTGCTTGCTTGAAAGGGGCGTGCCTCTAAGTGGAAATGACAAGAATCACTTCTGGCAGAAGCTTCTGGAGTCAGAACATGGCTCCCCACATCCCCCCATGCTTTCTTTTCCCTGCCTCAGCTATTGTGAAATCATGGGTGGATAAGACACCTCCACACCTGAGTTCCTGGGTAAACACGACGCTAATATGCAAAAAACATGTAGAGTGAGCAAGATACAAACATGGTTATTGTCAGCCACTGAGGTTTTGGAGTTGTTTGTGACAACATAACTTAGTTTTACTGTCTGATATACCATCTTAGAATCTAATCAATAATGGTATTTACCTTAAGATCCTAATTTAATGCTACACAAGGTCAACTTCTTTAAGAGAAGAAAGAAAAGAAACTTTACTATAGCACTTAATAGCAATTTACAGGATGGTAGCCCACAGAATTAGACTTCACCTTCCTTAAATTGTATTCTCTTGCCATTTTCCTCTTGTGCAACCCTAAGTGTGAATTGGATGAGGGCAGGAAGTTGCAGTTGGCATAATACAGCAGCCATTCTCTTAAGTGTACTGAATGTACCAAACAATATGATTTGCTATTTATTTTTTATAAGGGGATCCAAGGTTGACAGAAGTACCAGCTGAGGTGCATTCTCTGTTCCACTGCAGTGAAGATGAGAGTAACTAAAATGCGTGGGATGCATTTTTGCTGGGCTTAGTGATTAAATGTTATATTGTATGCCTTCCCACATCCTGAATAACAAATTAAATTATTCTTATAATTATGAATTGCAGTAAAATCATCTTGTTGAGGTTAACTTGGTGACACCTTTTATTATCAGAAGAATATTTTTAAAGCCCTACAAATAATCGCAGTGAGAAATGGAATATTTTGTTATATATTGAAAAGATTATGAATAGCTTCTTGGTATTGACAACAAATTTCTCTAGATTCTATGTTCTGACATTGAGATTTTCATTATATTTTCATTGCACTGAAACTAAGTTAAAGCTGATCTTATTATAGGCAAAGAATTGCATTCTATTTTGAGAACTCTTCTCACAATTCCAACTTATTATATTATCAGAGGACAACAGAAAAACAGCAAAGTAAAGATTTATTAGAAAGAAAAACATGACTACCAAGACAAATAGCACTTTTAATAAGCTGACTATTTTATGCTACTTAGAGATACCACAATAGAAATATCCACTTATCAACTGTGAAGTTGCCTTGGAAAGTCTTAATAGCTTGATGAATAATGGATTCTCTAAACACTTGGAATTTAACTTATATATTCCCCATTTGTTCCATAAAAAACTCAAGGTGGTCTACAGGAATACATACAGAGCAATAGGATTTAAAAAAATGAAGTAAGGAAATGGGGTCTGTCTTAGTTTACTAGTTGCTAAGACAAAACCACGCAATGGGTTGGCTTACACAACGGAAATTTACTGGCTCATGGTTTTGAGGCTAGGAGAAGTCCAAGATAGACGTCTCAGCTGGGTAGCACCTTCTTCCCGAAGACTGTGGCGCTCTGAGGTTGGCTGCTGGAGACACTTGGGTTCTCGGTTTTTCTGTCGCTGGGTTCTGGGTTCCATTGGCCTCCTTGTGGTTTTCTCTTCATAAAGCATCCTGTAATAGGATAAAGGCCCAACCTCATTCAGTTGGGCATACCTCAACCAAAAATAACACCTTCAAAAGGTCCTATTTACAACCCACAGGAATAGATTAAGAACATGTTTTTTGGTTTTTTTTTTTTACCCTGGGGTACATAATTCAACCTGCCACAGTGTCTATGAAAACTAATTGTCTGGAAATAATTCAAAGCCAGAAATAAGATGAGTTCATAAGTTGAAGCAATAATTTACATGATACACAGGTTCTACATGATGAAAACAAACCAGTTTCTGGTTTTACAGTTTATGGAGTGTTTGGGGAACAGACAGGCTGAGTTATTAGAGGCAAGAGGGCTGCCTGGTTCTAGATCTCCAAACTTTTTAGATTCTTTACCCCATTAGTAAATAAATTTTTTAACATGCGCCCCCCCCCACACTATATCTGCATATCTGTTCATAATTATATATGTATACATCTGTGCCAATATACTGTATACATTAAAATACATGAAAAAGATAAATTATATAAAATGATTAAAGCTGTAATAATTTCTTCCTATGCTCCAGAGAATCATTTCCTCCTTGCCATCCACGCCATGGCATGACAGCAAGAAGAAAGGCACACCGATACCTTTCCAGTCCCTCAGAGATGAATTTCCTGCCAATGAACAATCTCTTCCCTAGCCCTTCCCTAACATCCCACCCACCTTTTGATGTTAAAGTCCTCAAATATTTGGCAGAGGAAGCCGGCTGCCTTCCACAAGGTTGCTGTCTCTGAACAATAGAAATCTATAACTCTAATGTCTTTTCCTGCTTTTGTACCCAGTTGTCTCCATTTCTCAAAGTTTTTCCTATGAACAATCATTTACTTGTTCTACCAACCAACATACTGGACACAACAACGAGACCTCTTTCTTGAGTTTTCCCAGAACGCTTTCATAAATCAGAATTTCACTTTCACCATTGTGACCTCTCACTACATTTGAAAAGCTTGTTAAAGAAAATAGATGGGGGGAGGGAGAGAGGGAGGGAGAGAGGGGGGAGAGGGGAGAGGAGAGAGGGAGAGAGGGAGAGAGGGAGAGCTAGAGAGATAGAGAGAGACAGACAGACAGACAGACAGTCACAGAGACTGACAGAGAGAGAGACAGACAGAGAAATATGCAGAGGCCAAAGATAAAGGCACTATATTTTTTGGCAGATTAATATATCAAATTAGAAAGGGGGTTGTTTTTCTGTGTGTTTTTATTTCCTTGATTACACTTTCTTAGATGGTTAATTTACATTGTCTGAAAATTCCTGCTGTACAATTGCTGTGCCAGAGTCCCATAGGACTCAGCCTGATCATTAGAATTCCATAGCATCCCTGCCTCCTGCTCGCCACCTTCAAGGTCACTGAGACCACCAGATGGATCCTCTGAGACTGGCAGGGGTGTTTATCTGTCCCAGCAGGATCTCATGTCTATGTAGCACTTCCATCTAATTTCACTCTGAAAGCCCATATTAAAGAATGTGAATGGCGAGTTGCAAACATCTCTAGCATGACTTCAGTATAACTGTGCAGTAAACACTAATCAAACTAATTCAGTGCTTAATTTCATTTGCCCCTGCTAAACGGCTCATGTGATATGGCAACCTTAAAGGCCGCCTTCTCAAAGATTCTGGAGTTTGAATTTGCATGGGGCAAAGGTAATCACGCCCAAATGGAATTATCTCATTATCACCAAATCTATACGTGGAGAACTAAATTAGGACCAGCACACTTTTCACCTTTAATTTCTCACTAACCTTGTTTGCTAATTCTTATTAAGCAGTTGTAACTAACAAGGTAAAAAGAAAAATATTCCTGCTTGTCAGCACTGCCAAACAAGATGGTCTTATAAACAAAACAGAACATTGCTGGACAAATCATTCTTAACATTTTCCTTTTCTTAGTTTTCCTAAATGCAAGACAGATACAATATGAAGACCAATTCCATACTATCCCAGGGCATTACTTACCAGGATAGTGATTATCAAATTCAAGGAAATTCCCATTAATGTCTTTGTATAAATAAAACCATTTTTCTCTTCCACACTTGAATACACACACTATTCTCAGGTTCACTGAACTAGAATAAGGTATCAACTTCACCATTTATTATGATCGAGTT
>JAQZBX010017187.1:0-35804 GCA_029593785.1 Cabassous unicinctus | reverse complement strand
ACATTCATTGCAGTTGATAAATGCATCCTGGGGCATTGCCACTGAGCATGGACCATAGTTCACATTGTAGTTTACACTCTCTCCCACATAATTCTGCAGGTTATGGGAAGATATAAAGTGGCCTATATCTATCATTACAATGTCATTCAGGATGATTCCCAAGTCCCAAAAAAGCCCCCATATTACACCTGTTTTTCCCTCTCCCTACCTCCAGAGCCTCCAGTGGCCACTGCCTCCACATCAATGTTGTGGAGTTGCATACCCAACAATACAATAATGCTGGCATTTATAATTACCCCAGTGGTTACCTTTACTACAGATCTTTATTTCTTTATGCTGCTTTGAACTTCTGTCTAGTGTCCTTTAATTTCAGTCTGAAGAACTCCCTTTAGCATTGCTTGTAGGGTGGGTCTAATTGGTGAAGTTCTCCCTCAGCTTTTGATTATCTGAGAATGTCTTAATTTCTCCCTCATTTTTGAAGGACAGTCTTGCTGGATATAAAATTCTTGGCTGGCAGTAGTTTTCCACAACACTTAAAGTATTTCAACCAGTTACCTTCTTGCCTCATTAGTTTCTGATAAGAAATTGGTACTCAATCTTCTTGAGATTCCCTTGTATGTAACACATAGTTATTATCTTGCAACTTTTAGAACTCTTTCCTTATCTTTTGAATAATGATTGCATAATCAATGTATGACAAGTTGTATTTTTCTTCATGTTTATCCTGCTTGGTATTTTCTGAGCTTCTTGGGTGTGCATATTCACATCTTTTGCTAAGTTTGGGAAGTTCTGTGGCATTATTTCTTTGACTATTCCTTCTGTCCCCTTTTTCTCTTTCTTATCCTTTTCAGACTCCCATAACATGTTTTTTTGGTACACTTAATGGTGTCCATAACTGCCTTATTTTCACTTTTAATATTTCTTTTTCTTTTTGCTCCTCAGCCTAACTTAATTCAAGTGTCTTGTCTTCAAGGTCACTGATTCTTTTTTTTTTTTTGTCAGCTCCATTCTGCTTTTTAAATCCACCTAGGCAATTTCATTTCAGTTATTGCAGTCTTCAACTCCAAGTGTTCTGTTTGGTTCCTTTTTAAAATTTCTATTTCTTTAGACTCTCATATTGTTAATTCTTTGTTTTCCTGGTATACTGTAGATCTTTCTCTGTACTTACCTTCATATTATTAAGCATTTTAAGATCGTTTTTAAAAGCTTTTCTCAGTATGTCCACATTCGTGTACTCTTCATTGGTATTTTCTGTATTTTTCTCCTTTTCCTTTGGATGGGCCATCATTTTCTGTTTGTTTCTCTTGTACTCCTTTGTTGCACACTGTACATTTTAATATTTTAAAATGTTAACTCTGGGGTTTATTTTCTGGGATGTTTGTTTCCCGATTTTGTAACCAGCTCGTGATTTTCTTGTGCTTCACTCCTCTGATCAGGAAGTTCTGTCTGAGCTGAGTGCACTGTGCTGGCTTTTCCCTATCTTACTGGGCCTCTGCCTTGTCCTGGGCTTTTGCATATTAGTTGTTTTGCAGTTTCCCTGTTTACAGGAGTGTGGTTGTCCCCTCTGTTTTCCAGGGAATGTACCTCTCTCTTCTGGGTATCTGAAGCCAGCAGGCTTTTGTCCCTGACTCCACCTCTGTAGTTTATTCCATTCTTTTCATTGTCTTATGCTTCTTTTGCCTGTAGGGCAAATTCTTAGAGGACTTTTCCAATTCGGTCTTTTCCAGCTAAAACAGGATGAGGACCCATGAAGGGGGCACAGACCAGCTCCAAGGTGTCCTCTGCGGGGAGTCAGTTAGGGTGACAAAATCTTCTCCAATGGCCCCCCAAAGCTGAGCTTTCCTGGCCTGCCCAGCAAATGCAGCCCTTCAGCTAACTCCTCCTGCAGTCCTGAGGAAGACCTGCATCTTTAAATCTCCACCATCTGCACCCCTGTCTGGGGAGGGTTGAAACAATGGCTTCGGGGGAGTTGAACCAATAACTACCCTCAGAGCCAGGACCCAGCAATCTGAATTCTCTAATCAAAAGCTGTGATCAGTGATCGGCCATGCATGTCCCTGTTTTTGGAGAAGAGGATTTTTATTTCTTTTTCTGTCAGCAGCAGCTAGCCAGGGACTAGACCCTGCAGCCTGCTGTGAGAGTGGGGGATGGGTGCCAGTAGCCACCACACGGAGAGGGCAATCTACAGTTCTTTAATTTATAGTCTCTTCCTACCACTCTTCTATGGATGCTGTACAGTATTCTTCTTGCCCTTGGGGTTTCAAGACAGTTGTTTCAGATAGTTCCTGCCTGCTTAATAATTGATTTGGTGGAAGGACTGGAGCTCCCTACTCTGCCATCTTCCCCAGCATTCTCCCCTCCTGTTTTAATTTTATCATTAGAAAATAAAGGACATCATAGAAGGAGAAAGGGAAAGGTAAGAAGGATAATATGACGGCATGGTTGCAGGTTAATTTGTTTGATCAAAGAAGTATTCTGCTTATCAAGGGAGTAGAGCACCCTTATTGGCAAAATCAGTCTCCATTTATCTCCTCATTCAACAAAGGTTTCAGAGCACCTATCATATGCCAGTCACAGAGATCAGCTTTTATTCCCCATAAAGAGCAGCTAACCAATCAACAGGTAAGACACAGAAGCAATTGGAAATAATCGGGAACCACATATTGAAGTTTACTTTTCTAAGTAGCTTATAACCTACACTAAACTTAGACATACATGTGAAAAGACTTTTAAACTGTACACAATATCATACAAATATAAATTCTGATTATGAATACTAGCAACTCCCATAGTACCATATTGAAGTATTAACAATAATGACTCTTGGGATATGAAACATCCAAATTTTGCTAATATTTATAATTACTTCATGTTTATATATCAGGAAGCAGCCTACTATTGTGTTCTAAAAAATACAAGTATGCTTTAGCATGGAGAAAAATAAAATAAAAAAGACAAGTCATTCAAGTGTTTTGAATTATAAAATAAATTTTATAATTTTCTTTTTAATGTTTCCTAGGTATGAAATGGAAAAATGATTCGCTAGTACAGTTTCATAAAAAAGTTGACAATTGATTTAACTAATTACAATCTTCTTTAAGAGAGCAATATATACAGCAGATGAAGTAAAAGAGTTGTATGCCAAAATAGAAAAAGTAGAAAATAAGATAAATTACTAAAATTGAGGAATAAAATTAATTTCAAACAAATTCTCAGCATAACATGCCTACTCTCTAAAGTAAATCTGTGTGTGAGCAGACATATGCAATATAAGAAGCTAAAGCCTACCAGAGATGAAAAACCCAATTGTCTGAGGCTATTAAATGTAAATGACCCATTTAGATGAAGGAATAAAAGAAAAAGATCCAAACGAAACCAAACTGAATTTTCCAAACTTGAGTCATTTCATTTTTTTCCCCATTATTTCCTCACTTGGTATGCATATCTGATTTATTTTCAGAGTAGCATGAAGACAGTCACGAATTTGGCATTTCCAAATTGCCCTGAAAACTGAATTTTGCTAATGCAATATCTTGTGCCATGTTAATAGGCTTTGAATTGCATAAAAACATCAAGCCACAGAAACTGAGCTTACTACCTTACAGAGAGATCTGTGTATTAAATTACCACATTGGAGGAGATGGCTTTAACATAAATTCTGTATCCTTCTGCAAAAATAGAGCAACTCTTGGAGTTGCCACACACATAAAGAATGGGCTTAAAACTCATTCAGCTGTTTCAGGGTAGCTGTCCAGAGTTTGAGGCCTGCCTGGGGTCTAGTATAGACCTCCAAGCAAGCTCTGGCCACCACAGTTAATATCAAAGACATTTCCACTAAAGGATAGGCTGGCAGATTTCCAGTCTCCAGACACACAAATGTCACACTGGGAGGCAGTAGCAATTCTTTCCAGATACATGATAAATTGATTCCTTGGAGTATTCTGATTTGGTATTCTTACCAACACTATATCTTAAACATCTCCTAGCATATAGTAGGAGCTTTACTAGTGATTGCTGAATTGAATTAAACAAATATTTTATTTTAAGCAGACAGAATGAGAGAGATAATGTAGATATCTTCTTAGGCATTCTGTCTAAGCTAGACCTCAGAAAATGGAAGGTCTGTGTTTATCCCATGGGCGTTGTTTGCATGGAAAATGCTTTACCTTAATGTGCTTTATAGAGCCCAGTAGAAAACACAAGATATCCAAAAGCCCTTGTCTTAAATCTCTGTGAATTTATCTTTCCAATAAAAGTTAATTTTATTTAGTATGCTACATATAAACACAGGGTCAAAAAGCTGCTTGCTTATTTTGGAAAGAGAAGAAAAGCAACCTAATTGGATTGAGGTTCAGAGACCCAACATGACTTTGATATTTATTAGTTTGAAGAAATTTAATTTCTGAAAAACTGACAAATTTGTATTGAAAATGTTAATGCTGAAAATTATGAAAATTAAGGCATAACTAAGAAATAAGGAAATTTATGAAAATATTGCTATGATCTCTGATGTTCTGTGTCACTCAGCACTTCAGAACTTCTCTTCTACCTAACAAAATAACTTGTGGACAAGGAAGACTGTGTGGAACTTCTGTCTCTTATGAAAAAGTCAATGATACCATTAACTTCTCTGCCATTTGGACAACAACTATGTAAATATTGGCCCTTTATTCTGCCTTTCCAGAATAGTTTAAGTGAAGGTCAGGTAAGAAGTGCCTTAAGAAAAAAGAGGCCAAAAAAATTGCAAAAATCTTGATGATATCATAAAAGAGATGATTTTAGCTTTTGCTTATCACATGTACAGTCCTGCTCCAACTAAAACATCTGCCTGTCACCCCATAAACATCCCTACACTTCTCTTCCCTTTATGAGCAAAAAAACGAAGCTTTAAGGGACTTTTAATAGCCAGCAGCTGTTTTGCTGCCAAATACTGCATCTGGAGAGAAGTGTGCTATTCACATGGCAAAAAAACCCTATTGTTTAATTTTCTTAAATGAAGGTACACCAATGCTTTGCATAATGACACTTGAATGCTTTGAATATGGAGGAAAGACCCTTAACTTCATGTGACAACCACTGAAAAGGCAATGAATGGTGAGATTATATTTGATCATGTTTAATTGAATGAGACCTATTTTGAATGAGTTTAATGCTAGGTAAAATGGGCACTTCATAAGAACTTTGATTCATTTTATTCTTCTGAAGTAAACTCTACATGAGGCTAAAATGAATCATAATAGTTTCCCATGCAAGTTTAACATTTTAATTTTCAAACACATGATCCATCCTTTTATTGTACTTATACTTCTTCTTTTCCTTCTCTTTCTCCTTCTCCTTCTCCTCCTCCTCTTCCTCCTTCTTCTTCTTCTTGAAGTACTCTTATAATGCCAGTTTCCCATGTTAACTTTTCCTAAAGCAGGTGTTTCCTTTTCTTAGCATAGTTATTTTAAGAAGTATAAGTACAATAAAAGGAATGGAGTCAGTTCTGGGGAGAAAGAAAGGAAAGCACTCACTGTTCTTTTCCTACCCAGTTGCCTCTCATCTCTCTCCTTTCTTTCCCACTTCCCCTGAGATGGAGACATGGACAGTAATGTCTGCCTCATCCTCTCATTGTTCTTTCTGCACCTGAAGTCATATACGCCTTAAAGGTTAGCTTGAAAACCATCTCCTGAACACTTTAAATTATGATCCAAGGACCTATTCTTTCAAAACACAAATGTTAAACCACTACAGAAAAAAACGTTATCTACTAAAATCTGTGCAATTTTCATCATTGGTAAACAGAATCTAAAGCATTAAGGTTTATTGCTGAGGAGATGGGGCAATAGAATGGGACTTAGGAGCTTACACAGAGTTATTACAATTTTCCACATGAAAAGAAATGGTTTGTGTGTGTGTTTGGTGGTGGTGGGATAACCCCTACCTCTTTGTGGAGGGGCCATAGTGAAGGAAAAGCTAAGAATAAACATATCATCTAAATAGGGAAACAACAGCTTCCCTTTCCCTTCCCTTCCCTTCCCTTCTCTTCCCTTCCCTTCCCTTCCTTTCCCTTCCCTTCCCTTCCTCCCTTCCTTCCTTCCATCTCTTTCATTATTTCTTTTTTAAGCTGGCAAAATATGCCAAGTATGGACTTCTGCTACCAAAGGAGAAGGGGATGTCATCTTTCCTAGAAATATTTCAATGTATATTTTCATCTATGGTTCTATAATATTTATAGATCTTTGGAGGTTTTTAAAAATATAATTAGTTAATTCTCAGATTACTCTTCTGAGGCAAATTTATATTTTACTTGCATTTCATAAAAAATTATATGAAATAGAACAATGCTTACTGAGGAACCATTGTGTTAAAGAGGAATATTCTGCTGGATGCTGAGTTTTCTATACCATGGTTCTTTCCCTTGAGGTAGATAAAATCTTATTGGAGAGGCAAGATTTATACACACTGCACAATTGTAGAATAATAAAAAGTAGTGCATAATAAAATGCTAAATTGTATACAGTTAAAAGCTAAAATACATGTTATAGATACAAACTAGTCGAGAGAAATAAGAGAAATCAATTTTGTCTACATTTATTCAAGTTTCTGGTCTTTCCCCTGTCAATCAGTTTTAAACACTGTTTCCAGATTAGCCTATTGTCAATTTGCTGTTCAAAATTCTAATGATTTCCCCTTATCCATAGTCGTGAGTCCCAGGTTGTAAGCACATGTGGGCTTCTTTCAATGAAAGATTCTTTAGACTGAGAACCCTGAAAACCTGTCTCCAGACCCAGAAGTTCTGAAAAACCCAGCTTGAGAAACACTGACAAGGACCTGAGCCTTAGTTCATTAAAATAGCTTTTACTTGTAAAGTATTGCAAAAGAGAATCTTTGTCTTTATAAATAGTGTAACATTAGCCTATAGAATAACTTCCCAGCTATTTAGTTTCTCACTCAAGATGTCAATGACTTACCTACATCTTTTGCACTACTTGTCAGAAGGCTCAGCCAAACTGAACTGCTCACTGGCCCCCACACAAGTCCTCAACTTTCCTATCCTTGCGTCTTTGCATATACACTTCCTTCAGCCTGGAATATTTTGTTCTTGTCTTTTCCATCCTTCTCACCTGAGATTTAACTCAAACAATTCCTTCATGTGACTCTTTAAAAATATCAAGAAATCTCCCTTTGCTCTGATATCTATACCTCTTTTATGAGACAAAGCATTCTAACACACATTATACTTGACTATGTGCATGGCTGGTCATTCCTAAACTGCAAGCAGCTTGAGGATAAAGTTTGTATCTGATTCATCTTTTGCAAACATCTAGCACAATCTCTTGCATATAAAAGGGCTAATAAGAAACCAACATAATAAGTGTATGTGACAATGAGTAGAGTGAGGCTTGAGATAAAGCCCTAAATAGTTGATGTGATGGAAGAGGGGTGGAAGAGGAATTCTTTAATAAGAAATTAACATTTTGCCCTATTCCTGAGCTAAGGAATAAACAAATCAGGAGAGAAGATAAAGCTAACTGTTCACCTTATTGCTGAAACAAATTTGTTTCCTAGGAGAAAGCTTGCACAATTTCAAAAGAAATTATCGTTAAGTACCAAGCTGTCAAGGGAAATTTACTGAAAACTTTAAAAATCAAATAATCTTCCTAACTTACCAAGATCTTCACCCCTTGGACAGTAATGAAAGTAAATGTGTTTGAATAGTCCACACTGTTATTCACCATTTTTTTAAATCTATTCTATATACTTCCAACCACATATGTAATCTAGTCTTTATAAACTACTCTTTATGAACTCATAATCCTTGTCTGAAAGCAGAAGTTCTCTAATTAGAATATTACTACTAGAGACATACATCCTCTATACAAAATGTCATACCTTTCGTAATCTTCAGGTTGATTGGTAAACATGACCAATTTCTCTTCATGTTTTTCATTTTTGTTTATGAGCTGTCCTCGTGGAATCTAAAGGAGAACAATATAAAAAACATGAGGCTTGGACATGTCTCCAGGTAAGATAATTTTGTCAGTCACTGGATCAGAAAATCACCTGCTAAATGCATTTTTCATCAAATCATTTTTTTTTATTCTCATGTCTTGTTTTCTGTCCTGCCAGTTAATGAAAAGGTAGACCATAGTCATGCCTTCTGCCTAGTTTCAATCAAAGGTAAAATTCTGAGTATAAACAGAGACTCAATCTTTCACTTGAGGAAGAGTCCCGTGACAGGGAGAAATTGTCCAGGAACAAGTAAAAGAAAGTTGTGCATTCCAACATACAAGGCATAAACTGTTAGAGTTGTCAGACTGACATGTTTGTAATGCAATTAGCTGCAGTCCAGAAATTATTTCTCTGGGAAAATTGTCTAACACTGCCGTGACACTGGGAGCTTTCTTCTCAGTACACCGTTCATCACAGCTGTTTCTTCAAAAGGATGAAGTGATTTTTTCCATGATTTTCAAGATAACAAGAGGAAATTTAACGTGACAATTAAAATAAGAGGAAATTAAAAATAAAAACTGATTAAGACAATTTTTTCATTTCTCAATTTTTTCTATATAATATTAACTGCAACTTTAGTACCAAACTATGATCAAACATTCTACTGACAGTATAATCTTACAGTTGAATCTTGAGATGAAAACATATGAAGAGTTGCATATGTTTTAAAAGACAATTTCTGCAGTCATTTAACACATTTTAAATGCATCTGGAAACTACTAAATTGCTGTGATCCCATTAGAAAATTTAGGCAGTTCAGTTCTGTGGGAAGCATGAAGTCAGCTTGTCTGAGTTTTATGAGTTTCTGTTTAAATGAAACGACAACCAAAAAAAGTTTGTTAAAATGCTCCAAGAAGGATTTGTTTCAGTTATTGGCAAGCTGTAGTACATCGTGTGGGAGGGTAGCTTTTTTGTTTTGTTTTGTTTTCAGTTTGTGACAGCTGTTTAAAAGTCATCTGCTGCCACCATGATAGCCACTTAGGAGATGAAAGAAAACGCCTTTTAGAATTGTTATAGGAATTAGACCACCAACTAGTCAACTATCATTTAACTAAGCAAAATTGCAAAAGAACCACAGCTTCTTTATGTGACTGCCCTCTGGAGATATTGCACAAATCTGCATGCAATAGAGAGGCAGGCAAGTGACCTGCTTCCTGATAAAGAGTGACTTAGAACAAGTGCCCATACTGTAAGTTCTGGAAGATGAAGTTTTAAAACTTAATTAATAAATTAAAAACAAACTTGTAGCAAAGTCTTTTTTTTAATGCCTCTATTTTTTAGTAATTCCTAAAATTACTTTAAAAAAGTAACTTCCTAGCCAATCTGAAATTGCTCATGGAATCCTGGATTATCATGTAATCATAGAACTTGAGACCTTGGAGAAGACTCTAAGAGTGATAACACCACCATTTTATAAGAAAGAAAAATAGAAGCCCAGAAAGATACATTTTGTGGTTAATTAATGGCTGATCTAAGACTAGACTCCAAGCCTTTTGGCTCCTAGTTCATAATTTTCTATTATACAGATGAAATTTTAATTTGAAATAAAGTGAGATCTAATTTTTATACAGAGACATTTTAAAGTATGATACAAAAATTTTCAATTATAAATGAAACCTCTTAAATATGTATTTCTTAGGCAAGAAATTGTATTATTTGAATTCTGCTGGTAAACAATCAAAAACAACAACAACAACAAAACAGGATGTGAAATTTCCAGACTTAAAATTTTACAGATTAAGATTTACAAGTAATATTTTGGAGGCACTGGAAACAGATAAACCAGGTATTATCTCAAAGGTGTTAGTTTACTGAACACTGTATTTCCTTTCTAAATAGCACTTGATAGACTGGAATTTTACACTTGTTATTATCCTATCCAGGAAGTCAAAATATCAGAAAAGTCAATATCCCAGGCATAATTATAATGTCTAACAGTTTAACCATTTCACTAGAATTCTTTTAATTTCCACAAATTGTGATGTTTTTGCAACAGAACGTGACAAAAATGGCAAACACAAGAAGACACTCTGCAATTAAACGGGCATCTCTTTTAAGTGGAAGCAAATAAATCAAATCAAACAAACCTTGGCAACATAGGGCTTTTTAAATACTATTGCATTATTTTTTTTTAACCTTAGAAAGTATGTACAGCTTCAAAGTCTTATAGGTTTTAGCAAGCATTTGTGTGCCTGTTTAAAAGTTGTTTCCACTAATGTCAGGATGACATCGAACCATAAAATAAGGAATTCTGCTAAAATACTCTCTCCCATAGTTTCTACTGCTTGATTATGACACAGTGTCTACCTGCTATATTCCTATTTCTTCTAGTTCTTAGATAAAAGACAACAGATCTTTCCCTTTCTCTCATGCCTATTTATTTTGCCCAGATAATTTCATGTATGTGGTTCATGGAATACAGAATCCTCATCATTACTAAGAGGTGTGACCATAAAGCAAAATTCTATGCCAACAAAGCTACAATGGATTAAATACCGAGGTTCTTCTTAAATTGCTTCTAGAATCTATGGCAAATTCTTTCAAAAATTTTTGAAAAAGGCCTAACTTACCAGGTTAAAATTTCGTAAGTAAGGTGGAAGAAGTCAAGCTAAGTAACATCAGCTATTTAAAAATGTCATAAGATGAAAAGTAATTGAGCTGTCTTCCTTTCCTTGTCAGTGAACTACCTTTTAAAATACCTTTTCTTTGCATCCACAGAAGCAGAGCAGCATAGTGACTATAAATGAAGCTCAGAAGCCGGACTGCCAGAGCACAATCCCTTCTCAAATGGAGAGAATAATAGTACCTGCCTCATAGAGCTATTACGAGGCTTAAGTGTATCTATATATGTAAAATTTGTACAGTAGAGCCTGATTCATGACACACTATGATTGTTCGTGGCTGTCATTTTAATGGCGTCTTAGAAGGGAGGAGGCAAGTAGACGTGGTCCGTTTACCCTCCTGACTCATGGTGAGGAGAGAGTCATATCAGGAGAGCTTCGTGTATTGGGGGGTTATTCCCATGGCAGCTTTAGACTCTGCAATTCTATGATTCTAAGATTCCTAGTATAGCAATAGGTGCCTGCCTTCAAAGAATTTACTATCTAGTTAATAAAATTGGATGACAAGCTTCTGAGGCCAAAAACAAGATTTTCTTATTTTCATATCCTCAGAATCAGCAGAGAACATGACTCACAGTGATCACCTAATATTCCAAGAATAAAAGAATCAAGGAATGATACCTAACTGCATGAGACAGCAGATGATAAATGAAAACTTGGTGGGCTTGAAAAGAAATAAGAGTTTTGAAGATAACAGGACTTACAATTTATTTTAGTTGCTCAAAATTTATTTTTGTTGTTTTACTTTTGCATTTTTTTATATTAAGGAAATTTAAAACCAAGAGGGTTACATTTTTACTTAAAGCTGTTTTACAACTTTGTTTTCTTGGGGAGAACTAGTATAAACCACAAATAATTTCTGGGAAACAAGAGATTGACAATTAAAACCATAGAAATGAGAGCACCTAACTGGCTGACAGCACCACCAAAGAAAACACATTTCTTTGTTTCCATCATTTGCTTTCTTTCTTATTCCTCTTTTCTTCTGCTCCTTTTCCTCCTCTTTCTAAAGAGTTCCTAAATACTACTGAAAAGGCAGCTGTTACTTTGTATTTAATCTAACCAAAAGATGTTCTGGATTCTTGGATGGATTCAGTACATCAGGAAAGATCATAAACTGTTTGACTGTTTAAGCAGAATTTTACACAATCCACAGTTCCAAAATAACCCAACTTTAGAGGATAAACTTACTTTTGGAAGTAATCCAAGCTTTATGAACTTTTTGCCATTTGTGGTGACAGGTTTTAATACACTTGGATTTCTAAAGTCAGGTTCAAAAGCTAGGGTGTGAGAATTACCAGTCAGAGCAGACTCTGCAAAAATAGGTTTTACAGACCTTGAGAATGTCATGTTTAAAATCGCTAAAAGATTCTTCTACCATGTGTAAGTTTGTTATGTTGGTAAAGTCTAGGTTATAGCATTTGAATGTGTCAAAATATAAGTGCAATCAAAAGCATGAACACTTTACAGAAAAGACTAGAAGTTGACAAGTGCTTTTTGTGCTTACCTCTGGGGCATACAATTTAGAACTACTAATACTTACCTAGAAACTTGATTTCATTCCAATGTCCACCATTACTAAATTGAAAATCAAATATTACCCAGGTTCAAAACATTAGGATGAACTGTCCTAAGAAGGAACTAAACCATTATGATAAATTATTATCCTTACATATCCATGAATATGGTAAATAATAAGGATATGAGATACTATGCTAAAAAAACATACATTCATACTCACTCACACACTTACATATATAAAAGCATTTATATAGATTTTTTTAGAAATGACTTTTTTTTGTATCTGAGACTACCTAAAAAGCTTTCTTATTGGTCTCATAAGAGACTTACCGGTAGTTAATTTTTAAAAAATAGTTAAAAATGGAACTCATGAAAATAATACACTAATACCATATTAACTTATTTTACCTTAAAATACATAAATGCTCATTGTTTGCTAAGCCCTCTTTTTCAAGTAGGGAATCTACTGATGGTACTTCACATGGACTTTCTGGCCCATGAATCCTCTGTGAGTTCTAGTTTTAATTTCTTTTTATAAACACAAATTTTAAGACATTTACAAAACAGTCTGAAAATAGACTACTTTTAGATTTTTATGATATTTTTCCAATATTTTATATTCACCTCATCCACATCCAATTTAAATTTGGCAACTCACCTTTATTGGGTCCGTCAAGCTACTCAAATTAGTTTGTATAGAAAACCACAATTCTTTTATCTTTTGCACACATGTATTATCAGCTTACATAACTTTTATTTAAGTTATGTAGCTGCAACAAAAGTAAAATGGTCATAAATAGCTTGAAGGAACAAACAAAAATGACTCTCTCAGTAAACATATCACTCAACTTTGGGAGGCAGAAATAAGTGAATGTACTCAAGAGTGGCCTGTTAGCTGTGAGCATTTAGCGGGCCTGGAGTGTCCATCCGTATGCTTTTCAGAGGGAATGGACAACATGGTTACGCCATGCCATGAGTTGGTTAAGTGGAGGTTGTGAAGAGGGCAGTATTTCCAGTCAGGAGTGGTCAAATACCTGCAGGGTCAGGCACTTACATAAATAGGTAAGATTAGCTTGTGGCAGCACCTGTGGTGAACAAGTAAATGAATGTCCTGCTTAAAGGTATGAAAATACAATTTGATAAGAAAAAAAAAAAGCAATGTGAACTAACAAAACACCATGCTCTCAGAAAAATGTTTCTGCTTACCCACAGCAACTATCACACACCTATTTTTTCATGGCCTTTTGCAACTTCAAAAGCATGTGGTATTTGTTGCCAATATGTGGATACTAATGCATAACATTTTTAAGATCCTTGCTATTTCTGGCAAGAAAGAAGTGCATAGGGAAGAAAACCCACAAAATTAGAAATCAGATCTTTTTGCTTTTGGCTTATTTTTTTTTTTTCTGGTCTCAATTCTTAAATTAAACAAAAGTGTGATGTATGATCTTGAATTTCAATCCTCTTCTGAAGAATCAGACATAATTGAATCTTCTCTATTGTCTCTTGAAGTCTGAAATTCTATGACTACCACTGTCAAATATTTGCCATGAGCATTGGGGAATGAGGCTGGCATCATAATTGGGTCAAAGTTTAAGGAAGGATGGTGATACCGGTGCTCTGTTCTCTATGTTTGGGTTTCTATTTAAAGTAGAATTAAGTGACTTGTACAAAACTGAAGAATTAATTGGAGAGCTAAGGTTATAACAAACATATATTTATGCTTAATGCTCTATTATGTTGTCTAGCAAGAAATAAAATATTTAATAGATTATCTCCAATGCTTGCAAACCACTGACAATACCATTCATTTTTTTTTTATTAGAGAAGCTGTAGATTTAAAGAAAAATCATGCAAGAAATTCAGAGTTCCCATATACCCCTCTTCACTCACACAGTTTTCCCTACTATTATAGCTTTGCATTTGTTGCAATTGATAAAACAATATTATTATAATTATATTATTAACTATAGTTCGTAGCTTACATTAAGGTTCACATTAGGTTGTGTTGTGCAGTCTTATATTTTTTAAAGCTTTTGTTCTAGTAACATATGCAAAGTAAAATTATCCCATTTAAACCACATTCAAATATATAATTCAGTCATATCAATTACATTCACAATGTTGTGCTACCATCACTTTTTTTTTTTTTTCAATATTTCTGAATGTATTGAGACTTGTTTTGTGACTTAACATGTAGTCTATACTGGAGAATGATCTATGCACACTAGAGAAGAAGATGTATTCTGCTGATTTTGGGTGAAGTGTTCTATATATGTCTGTTAGGTACTTTTGGTTAATAGTATTGCTCAAGTCTTTTCTTTCCTCATTGATTTTCTATTTAGATGTTCTGCCTATTATTGAAAATAGTGTATTGTGAAGTTTCCTACTATTAATGTTGAACCATCTATTTCTATCTTGAAATCTGTTAATATTTGTTTCATATATTTTGGGACTTTGCTGTTAGGTGCACATATATTTATTATCAAAACCTATTCCCCAAACTTTTACCATCTATTACCAAAAAGTTTCCATCACCCCAAAGAGAAAATCTTTGCCATTAAACATTAACTCCCCATTCGCTAACCAAATCCCAGCCCTTACTAACCTGTATTCTAGTTTCTGACTCTATGAATTTGCTTATTCTAGTTATTTCACACCAGTGATATCATCCCAGAGTTGTCCTTTTGTGTCTGGCTTTTTTCACTTAATATGATGCCTTCAGATTCATCCATGTTGTTTTATGTATTGGAACTTCATTCCTTTTTATGGCTGAATAATATTATAGTCCACATTTTCTTTATCCATTCATCAGGTGATAGGCACTTGGGTTGCTTCTATCTTTTGGCAATTGTGAATAATGCTGCTATGAACATCAGTGTGAAAACATCTGTTCGAGTCCCTGCTTTCAATTATTTTGGGTAAATACCTAGGACATTAATTGATTTTCTTATGTTGAACCACCCCTTCATACCTGGGATAAACCTCACTTGATATTGATATCGATGTGCTGTTTGATTTGGGTTGCTAATAATTTGTTGAAGATTTTGGCATCTATATTCTTAAGAGATATTGGTTTATAACTTTCTTTTCTTGTAGTATCTTTATCTGGTTCTGGTATTACAGTGATGTTGGCCTCATAAAATGAGTTAAGAAGTGTTCCTTTTTCTTTAATTTTTTGGAAGCATTTGAGCAGGATTTGTGTTGATTCTTTTTGGAATGCTTGTCAGAATTCACCAGTGAAGCCATCTGATCCTGGGCTTGTCCTTGATGAGAGGTTTTTGATTACTGATTCAGTCTCTTTACTAGTTATTGATTTGTAGAGATTTTCTACTTCTTCATGAGTCAATGTAGGTAATTTTTGTGTCTCTAGGAATTTGTCCATTTCATCTAAGATATCCAATTTGTTGGCATATGGTTGTTCATAGTATCCTCTTATAATGCTTTTTATTTCTATGGGGTCAGTAGTAATGTTCTTTTCTTTCATTTCTGGTTTTAGTAATTTCTGTCCTTAAGATTTTTCTTTTTTTTCTTGTAAGCATTTAGAACTATGAATTTCCCTCTCAGGACTGCTTTTACTGCATCCTATAAGCTATTTATTTCCTTTGCTTGCTTTGGGTTTAGTTTGCTCCTTTTTCCAACATCTTCAAGTTGTCAGGTAGGGCCTCAGATTTGAGATCTTTATTCTTTTTTGATGTTAGCATTTAGAGATACCAATTACCTTTGCAGAACTGCTTTTGCTGCACCCTAGAAGTTTTGGAAATTTACATTTTTATTTTCATTCACCTCAAGATATTTCCTTATTCCCTTTGTGAATTCTTTGACCCACTGGTTGTTGAAGAGTATGTTGCTTAATTTCCACATATTTGTGAATTTTCTAGTTCTCCTTCTGTTACTGATTGTTACTGATTTCTAGCCTCATTACATTTCTGCCAGAGAAGACACATGATATGATTTCAATATGTCTGAATGTATTGTGACTTAACATGTAGTCTATACTGGAGAATGATCCATGCACACTAGAGAAGAATGTGTATTCCGCTAATTTTGGGTGAATTATTCTACATATATCTGTTAGGTACTTTTGGTTAATAGTATTGCTCAAGTCTTCTCTTTCCTCATTGATTTTCTATTTAGATGTTCTGCCTATTATTGAAAGTACTGTATTGTGAAGTTTCCTACTATTAATGTTGAACCATCTATTTCTATCTTGAAATCTGTTAATATTTGTTTCATATATTTTAGGACTTTGCTGTTAGGTGCACATATATTTATATTTGCTGTGTCTTCTTGTTGAGTTGACCTCTTTATCAGTATATAGTAACATTCTCTGTGCTTAGTAAAATTTTTTGTCTTAATGTCTATTTTATCTGATATTAGTATAGCTATCCCAGCTCTCTTTTGCTTACTATTTACATCGTGTATTTTTTAAACATCCTTTTCCTTTCAACCTACTTGTGTCTTTGAATTTAAGGTAAATCTCTTGTAAACAGCAAATAGTTGAGTCATAATTTTTAATCCATTCCTCCAATCCCTGACTTTTGTCTAAAGAGTTTAATTCATCTACATTTAAACTATCTACTGGTAATGCAGGACTTTCTTCTGCCATTTTGCTATTTGGTCTGAGCAATTCTTATGCCCTTTTTGTCCCTCAAGTCTTCTGTTAATGCCTTCTTTCATAAATATTTGATTTTTTGTATTGTACCCTTGGAGTTGCTTCTAATTTCATTTTTTATATATTTTTTAATACATATATTTTTGTGGTTACTATGGAACTTGAATTTCACATCCTAAATCTATAACATTCATATCTGATTTGATACCAACTCACTTCGATAGCATACACATACACTGGTCTTGTATCTGTCTGTCCCTAGACCTTTTTGTTATAATTGCTACAAATTATATCTTTGTACAATGTATGTCCAAAACTGTAGATTTATCATTTACTTTTTATGCACTTGCTTTTTTAAAACCTGTAAGAAGTAAAAAGGAAACTATATACTAAAAAATAAAATATGAGCATTTACAATTATCCATATGGCTATCTTTACCAGAAGTCTTCTTTTCTTTATGCCTTTATGTATTTTCCCTTCATTCTGAAGAACTCCCTTTAGCCTTGTTTTTAGGGCAGGTCGTGTGGTGATGAACTCCCTCAGCTTTGGTTTTTCTGGGACTGACTTAATTTCTCCCTCATTTTTGAAAGAAAGTGTTGCTGGACATAAAATTCTTGGTTGGCAATTGTTTTCTTTCAGCACTTTGATGTTTCAACCCACTGTTGTCTTGCTTCCATGGTTTTCCATGGTTTCTGATGAGAAAATGCCATTTAATCTTATTGAGACTCCCTTGACCACAACACATTGGTTTTCTCTTATAGCTTTCAGAACTCCTTGTCCTAGACATTTGACGGTTTGACTACTATGTTTCTGGATATGGTTCTCTTCACATTTTTTTTTTTTCTGTTTGAGGTTCATTGGGCTTCTTAAATGTACATATTCGTATCTTTCAATAATTTGGGAATTTTTCTGGCTTTACTTCTTTGACTATTCCTTCTGCCCCTTTCTTTCTTTATACTCCTTCTGGGACTCCCATAATGCATATATTAGTAGTGTTCCACAGATAGCTTATGTTCTGTTCATTTTTAAAAATTCTTTAAAAAAGAATTTTGACTGGAAACCACTGTACCATTCAATTTTCATGGATAATTAGAGTATCATCCTAACAGATCTACCCCATTTCAATCTCAGTGCCTTTTAATCTGCTGTACAATCTCAGCTCCTTTTAATCTGCTGTACATATTGTGTCCATAATGTTCTTTTCAAAACACACACTTGTTCTTGTTATCTCTCCTCTCCTTGCCCCTACATGGAAATATTTTCCTGACTTTTCATTTTAATTACCAAGGCCTTTAGCATAGTTTAAAGGTCCCATTGTGGTACCAGCACTTCTCAAATGGGTCACTTTGGGGTTTAGGATGATAATTCATTGTTGCTGAGAACTCTTCTGGTTTTAGCCATTTAATATCTCTGGCCCCCAATCATTACGACAACCAATAATACTTACTACTCCTCATTGGCCCTAAAGTGCTTCCCACCCTCTTCTCTCATTACCTTCCAGCCACATCAGACTTTTGGTCAGTTCCTTGAAGGTACCATGTTCTTCCTGAAATATCCACAGAACCTGATCTTACCTTTTCCTGGAATATTCTTCCTCTCAAAAATAAAATCTTTCTTGACTTCCCATACTTGCACAAATTCCTCTAATATTCACATTTACAACTGTTTATACTTCCCTTTGTTGAACTTATCATGATTGTAATTTCACTATATTGATATATGTGTGATTATTTGCTTTATTTGTTTTTGGCCATTCTTCTCCAATGGACCGTAAGTTCTATAAGAGTATGTCTATTTTGTTCACAACTGAATCCTCATTACCTAGTACACTATCTAAAGTGTACTTAATGTCCAATAAACACTGAATGAACTAGTGAATTGACGATTAATTATGCTAGCAGTTAGTAGTACATGGGACTGTAAAATTTTTTAATGCAATATCTAGAATATGGTTTCCCTAAAAATATCTTTAACAATCAATTGCTTCTAATTCACTTTTTATACATTAAATAAACTTTAATAGACCCCCTATCAAAAGTATCGTATCTCCAAAATATCTAAAAAAGGAATCCATTTAGCCTAGAAAAAGGGATCATAAAGCATATCAGGTGATTATAAAATCAAACTAAATATTTAAGCATAAAACTAAGATATTATTAATATATTTCAAAACATTTCTGTGAAAAATTAGGCAAAGTTTCAAAAATTTTAAGAATACAATAACCCCATTAATAAAATAGACATATGTTCTCAGTTTTCATCCCTTGATTTCCTCTAGCAAGATTCGTGTATCTTGCAGGTATTGAATGCCTTTCGATAGCAGTGTATGGATTACTTAATGGAGAAATTGGAGGAGAGGAAAATAACATACTATTCTCATTTACAGTAATAACTCAAGGGAAATTGAGAACAAGAAAGAGATTTTTGGCTATACATCATTTGGCTAAACAAAGGAAAGAAATACTCAAAAAACTACAGTAAATATTTTTCCATTTTATATTTCTGAGAAAGGTGTCAAATCAGGGGACTTTTATCATCCATTTCCTTCTAAGAAGTCTTGTTTTATAGCAATAAAGTAAAATTCTGTTACCACAAATTCTCTAGAGCTCAATCACATCAGAGCACCTGCATTTCTTCTACATGCAAAACTGGCAACTTCTCATTTGAGAACTGAAACTGGAAACATTCCTGAGCCAGGAGTCAGGAGACCAAGATTCTCTCACCAAGGCTGTCACTAACTTGTTTGCCCCTGAATAAAATGTTTTATCCCTTCAGCATCAGTTTCACCATCTCTGAAATGAGAAGAGACTGAACTATAGAATGTCTAAGAACCTTTCAAACTTAACATTTTTGTGTTGTAAAAATTGGTCATTTTTAAAACACAAACACACACACAAGTATATCATTCTTGGAATATATATATAGAGTTCAGGTGAGACGTAATGTAATGGATAGCTTTCATATCCATTATAGGTAAACCAGTCTTGGGCTTATCCTTAGCCTCTTGCTAAAAGTACGGCTTCTTTTAGATAGCTTCTCACCTACCTGAAATGGTAATAAGTGCTGGCCTGTGCCAATAGATCAGTGTTCTTTGTTTACTAGGATTTTGCTTCCAAGTAAGTAAAATTTATTCTTCAATTACATATTAACTTTCGGATGTGTCTTAGCCAGAAACGGCCAAACTAAAAGCTAACCTTGCACAAAGAAACTTCAAATTTTACTGCTGGATTAACTCTAATTCTTTCATGAGAAAGCAGTTGAAAGATGGTGGAGAGTACAAGGTTCCACAGAAACTAGGAAAAAAGGTAAATACCTGCCTTTCATCATTTCCTTACTGGATTCAGAGCATGAAACGCAGAAGATAAAATGACACCCCTGCATACCTGCTTTCATAGTTCCTCTACGTTTCTAGGTCAGTACGTATCTGCATTTAGGTAATACCATCTTTTCCCTACTCCTGTAATTATAACAGATCATGAGCTACCATAAGGAAAAAAGTATGCCATATTATGACCTGCATCAAATTTAGCACTAGAAGCCATATCAGAGACTGTACTTTAAAAATAATAACAATATATGATTATAATTATTATTACTATGATTAAAAACCAAGCAGTTGTGATCTAAATACCCATGACTACAAAGAAATTACCTTGGAATTTTAATATCCAGGTAGTATACCCAAATTAACAAACATATTTATAAAGAACTATGCTATCTCAATTCCTTAAATGAAAATAAATAAAAGACAGTAACAATTATAACACTGAATAATAATGACTGTGGTCTGGGATTTTAATGAATGCTTTCTGATAATAATCAAAAGTTGAGGTGAGACTTGACTCCTCAGCATTGGATTTCAGATACGGAATCAATCCTTTGGATTTACATGTGAAGTTCAAATCCTCTCAGACTAATCACTTAGTCTCTGCCTTAGTCTTATCTTCTAAAATAATGTTAATAGACTTTGATATTTTTTCTTACTTTTAAGCAAGCAACTGAGCATGCTGTAGCTACAAATTTATCTTCTTTTTTGCTAGCCGTGTTAAGGCAGGATGAAATTTGTCTATATTAACCACTTTAAAGTTGAGAATTCTTCCTATTCATCTCTTCAGTTAAATGATTTTAAATGATTTTTTCATTACAAATCAGATTTGATTGTTTTGATACTGGTCCTATATTTAAGTTTTTATCTATAAGAAAAACTCAAAAGAGATGCATATTTTACTTTTGCTTAGGCTGAACAGTTTTTTTCTTAATATCTACAGTTGTTTTCCTTTTGCAATAAAAAAATGTAAGCTATCATTCCAGAAGATTTAGAACAACTTCTACAAGTGAAGAATTTGTGAAAAATTATGTACTCTCTAAAATTGAAAAAAAAAGCGAATATGGCAACATACTGAAGAGTACTGAGCTTACCATGTAAGGACAAGCTCAATCTGTCTGAAAGTCATCTGGTCACAACTTGTTCTATTTATCTTTGCTTATTCACATGAAAAAGAAATATTTCACCATCTTTACAATTTAAGATATAATTTAAAACTGTGGAAGAAATCACTTACTTTCAAAAATATTTTATGCATTAAGACATTTAATACTATATTACAGAATATCCTTTCCTCTTGCAGAATTTAACTTGTCCGATTAACAAAGGCGTGAATGATTTTTATAACTTATCACAATAATTTATTAACTGTCTATTAACCATCCCACTATGACTGTTTCTCTGTCATTCAAGGTTTTATACATTCTTATATTAATCAGGGTAACCATTTGTTGGAACTGTGCTTTGCAGTCACTAAAATAATTTTCACTCATTTGCTGTTTTAATTTTAAAACCACAGGGATATTTCATCTTGGCAGTATTTCCAAATAAAATTGATTTTCACTCATACTATGCGCAATTTCAATAGAATGACATTTTTATTCTAACCTCTTTGTTAGGGATTTGAGGGTATATTTGTGTAAAGTGCATTTGTTTTAGTCTCAATCCTTCATCCTTCATGAAACAAATATTTGAAAGATCAAGCTGTCCAACTTAAAACAAATGAGAGCCCAACTGTGACTAAACAGTTCTCGTCGAGAACTCTTTATTATCTCATCTTAATGAGAAAGCGATGCTTAGGAATTAATAATTAAAGCGCTAAAGAGTAAAGCGCTGATGAGCAATTTATAAAAGTTAACGTTTAAAGAGATGCCAAAGGTTTTATCCTCAGCAGGAAGAATTAAGCTCACAAAAATCTTAGTAAGCATCTCCCCCCATCCCTTCCCCATCCCAGATAAATAGATCTAACACCAGTGAAGAAGAGAACTTTCAAGGAGTTCAAGCACAAAAATTAGATCCTTGATTAAGCATTTGGAAACTTTGCCCGTCTCTTCTATCTAATTCCACAGGTCCCTTTAGCACCTATGTGTTTCAGTTTCCTTTAACAGGAGGGACTGAGTTTAACATTCAGTTTCCAAATTTAAAAATCATTATTTTTTTCTCATTTATCTCTTTAAAATTGAGAAATGATATAGTGGATGCAAACTTCACTGGAAAAGTTCTACTGGAAGCCAGTGATATACCAATGAAAATGTACACTTGGTGGACAAGATCAAGCTTGGGGGAGGGGAGTCAGAGTGAGAGAGAGAAAAAAAAAGGCAGAGAGAGAAAGAGAAAGAAAGAATGAAAAGGAAAGCAGTAAATAAGGGGATATGTTTCCCTTATTTTCTAGGCAATGGTGCTTTAAAAATATTTTATAGTTCTGATATTTTACAAACAGCCTCAAAAAGTTGAGACAAGAATACCCGAAAATACTCTGTAAACATTAGCACTGATCCTGTGACGTTAAGGCCTGCATAGCCTTATGCTTTGGGGACAGGTCGTTGAATGTCCAACTATTTAAATCAGTGCTTCTGGAGTTTCTGCAAGGGGGCATTGCTAGAAATAGCCAGGAAGAATGAAGTAACTCAGCAAGTTGCAGCAGGAAATTCTGTGGCTAAGCCAGAAACTTAATGCTACAAGATGAATAAAACATTGTCACTGTACCCATATACAACTAGTCTACCATTGTCCACTACTGGTTTTCTTTAAAAGGAACCTCCCTTGAAAGATAATTTGATTGCTTACACTTAAATGATACCTAGAAAAGTTTATTTTTCAACCTCCCTTGGAAAATGTGACCCTTTAAAGAAAACTGTCCGGTGTCTTTATATTTAGAAATACATTCTTTCAGAATTTTTATGCTTCTGCTCAGTATGATTCTGTAACACAATGAAGAATGCAGTGAAAACTCCTGTGTGGTTTGTCTTGATCATTGCTTAATCAAGGCTGTTAAACTCTATAATGGCCAAAGAAGGCAAATATAGTAAAATTATTCATGAGAACTTAAATTTAGTTAGTATGTACAGAGTTGTTAGAAATAATGAAGCAAAAAGGATAAAGTTTGTATAATTAAATTTGTCATTTCAAATGCTTACTTTAAAATTTTTAAAAGTAAACATTACTATATTTACAACAAGTTCTACTTCATTTCCCACCTGGAATACGTAAAACCAAATCTTAATTGTTAATATTACCAAACTCATAATCAATCACAAATGCTATTTAATATGAGAACTTTGGTTATTTAAAAAGAAATTAAGTTACGTTGAACTCTGGTAAGTAAGCGAAATGAAAGTAAAGGCGCAAGTTACTCACCATGTTCTATACTGAAAGTTCTTCTCAGGTCTAGGTGAGTGCACTACAAGGGCTAATAAAGACGTGGAGAGGTTGTCTTTATGACTCTTTGAATCAAACAGTAACTAAGTGGTTTAAGTAGAAACATATATTTTGAAAGGTTAATCCACCCATACACAGGGAAACCCCTTTTTAAAGAAAGTCATTCTGCTGCAAAAGAAGCTATTAATACTTGCCTCTCGGATACAAATACAAGCTACAGATAAAAGACTCACAACTTGTGTGAAAATACCACAGAGGATTCCCTCTTGGGTCCATGCTGTAATGGAAACACAAGAAAACAATATACCTCTTCAGGCAATTGGAGGTACTACAGGAAATCCACCTGCCTACTTAGTGGAAAAGTTATATCAGCTTAATAGGGCCACAACACATAAACATAAATGTAGAATTAGTATAATTTACTGTAAGGACCAATAGGTCACACACTCATTTCTAGGAATGTTCCTCTGTTTCATCTTCCTATTTCTTTCCCTGAGAGAGCTAGCACCCAGGTTAACATTTAAACAGTCACCCTTTAAAGTAATTTAGAAATAAGCCCACTACCTTTAAAAAAACAGTTGATGAGTGTTTCCTTACGTAGAAGGGAAATTATGTTTATAGTCTTTAATTGCTTCACTATCATTATAAGATTAAGGAACCCAATAGCAATCATTATTTGCAAATTATTTGCACCATTTGCTAATATTGAAATATTCATTCTTCAGTTAGGCTTGGAGAGATTAAGTAAATGGCAATAGCATGTTGGCAATATGCTAGAGGAGAAAGACTGTTCCAGAGCTTGACTTTTGGTCTACTCTGGCTCACATCACACCTGGTGTGTGAATTCAAGAAATAGACTGATACTGGGAGTTAATGATTATCCCATTTTTATAATTACACTTCTATAAGCATGGTTTGGGAAGTCAATGAAACACAGAAGGAACTTTAACATTGTTTTATGACAAAATGTTATAAATATCAATCCTGGGTTATGAGTTCATGAGGTTTGCTATATTTTTCTTTACCGTTTCTGTACTTTCAACATTTTTCAAATGAAAAATACTCCATAATACAAGGTAACTTGCACATGCAATCAATCTAAAAAAAATTACAAGAAAAGCAAAACAATGCCTTTGAAGTAAACAATCTGTCCTTAACCTGCGTTTTTAAACTAAACATATTTGCTATGAAAATACCATTGTAAAAGTCTTTTAAATTAACATAAAATAACACTTTTTTCCATGTGAGAAAAAATAATTAATGTTTCACAAGAATAGGCCATTTTACCATGATACTAAAGGACCAGCATGAATTCATCAACTGTTAGTATGAAGGTAAAAAATGAAACCGGAGAGCAGATGTAGCTCAGGTGGTTGAGCACCTGCTTCCCATGTACGAGGCCTTGGATTTGATCCCTGGTACCTCCTAAAACAAAACAAAATAAACAAATGAAAAAACCAAGTCTTATTGTGGAGTGGATGTAATTCAGTGGTACCACCTAAAAATAAAAAAGAAATAATAATAATAAATGAAATCATCTTTATAGACTGAAATTTCTGAATCTAACTAATGTCTTCCTCTTCTGAAAGTACTTTTAAAATTACAGAATGCTAAACAAATGCATAATGTGATCACTATGATAACAAATGTATAATATTAATACATAGTGCTAATAATAGGGGGTGTATGGAAAAAATACACCAAATGCACACTATGGACCAAAGTTAGTGGTAATAGTCTGATCATGTTCTTTCAACAACGTAAGGTGGTAGAGGGGTGATATATGGGAATTCTGCACATTATGCATGATTGTTTTGTAATGTCACAGCTTCTCTAATTTAAAAAAAGGAGAATTTACAATAAAATATTTTGTTAGTAAAAAAAAAAAAGTTTGTCTAAGGACCATATTGCCTCAAGCCATGCACCTCTTTATTTGACAGTCTTCTAAATTATAAGGGAAAAGCAGAAAAATTCGTTTTACAGTCAGCTGATCCAAGCATGAAAAACTATAGGGATGCATTTGCCAGCTATTTGGGAAACAACAAGATCAAGTCTCTTGATAGGAGGTATTTATAAAATGCATTGCAATGAATCTTAAAAATCACTCTCAAAATGATTTAAAGGACACTTCTTTTCACATTATTTCTTAAGTCCTACTGCCATAAAAACTAATTCTGTCTACTTCAATGAAAAAATTCAGGAGGCAGGAGGATATATCAGATTTTATCAGTAACAGAATAACTCTGAACAATTCCTTTCCTGTAGATAGTCATCACCATCTATCAGATATCACATTATGGCCATTGTTGTTCAGAAAATGATGATAAAATATGTAACACTTACCTAGCAGAAGTGTGGCTTTGAAATAGCTGGAAAGGTTGAGACACAATGATTTGACAACATCTTGGGTGAGAAAGAAAGAGCATTGAAAATTTATTTCAAAATGACCAAAACTGGAATGAAATACAGGAACTAGAGCAGCAAGTTAGGAAATGGTTACTTACAAGCTGTAGTTATCATCAATGAGCATGTAAAGACACTGGCTAATAGTCTTCCCAGAAACCTTCTGAAACAACATTACTTGGGTTTAGCATACTGATTAAGCATTTCCAATATATAAGATGCTCTTTTAGGCTTATGCATACTTACAATTTCAAGATTTACCATAAATTATAGTAAAGAAGTTAGCATGATAATTGGTAAAATGATAGACACATAGATAAATGGAACAGAATAGAGAGCCTAGAAATAGACCCATGTAAATATAGTTAACTGATTTTTTTTAGCAGAGTTTAAGCAACAACTTTACCATACTTTCTAATTATGCATATTATCAGCAATAGATTTTCTTGCTCTTAAACAGAAAATCTGTCACAGCTTGAAAAGGGCAGAGAACTCTCCAAGCTACCACGTAAGGATTTTTTTTAATAACTAATTTTTTTTATTTTTAAAGAATTTTTAGATTACCTAAATGTTACATAAAAAATATAAGGGATTCCCATATGCCCCACTGCCCCCCTCCCCACTTTCCCACATCAACAACATCCCTCATTAGTGTGGTACATTTGTTACAATTGATGAAACACATATTGAAGCATTGCTACTAACAATGGACTACAGTTTACATTATAGTTTACACTTTGTCCCACATGATTTTGTAAGTTATGACAAAATATATAATGGCTTGTATTTGGTTAACTGATTTTTGACAGAGGTGTGAAAGCAATTAAATGGAGAAAGGATAGTCTTTTCAACAAATGGTGTTGGAACAAATGAATATCCACAACCAAACAAATGAACCTCAACAAATTCCTCAAATATTACACAAAATTTAACTCAAAATGGATCATAGAGCTAAATGTAGAACTCGAAACTGTAAAATTTCTGGAAGAAATTTTCTGGAGAAAATCTGCATGACATTAAATCTGGAGCTGAATTTTTAGATGCAATATCAAAAGCACAATCCATGAAAGAAAAAAATTAAAAATTTGAATTTATTAGAATTAAAAACGTTTGTTCTGTGAAAGACATGGTTAAGAAATGAAAACACAAGCCACAGACTGGGGGAAAATATTTGCAAATCACTTATCTTCTAAAAAACTTGTATCCGCAGTACACACAAACTCTTAAAACTCAAGAATGAGAAAGAAACAACCCAATTTAAAAATGACCAAAGGACACTTCACCAAAGACGATACACAGATGACAAATAAGAACAGGAAAAGATGCTTAAAATCATTTGTCATTAGGGAAATCATTTGTCGTTAGGGAAATGCAAATTAAAACAATGAGATAGCACTACACAATTATTTGGATGGTTAAATCCAAAAATATGACAACACCAATTGCTGACAATGATGCTGGTGGGAATGCAAAATAGTATAGACACTTTGGAAAATAGTTTGGCAGTTTCTTATGAAGTTGAATGTAGACTTACTGTACAACCCAGACATCACGCTTCTAGGTATTTACGCAACTAATGTGAAAACTTGCATCCACACAAAGACCAGCTCGTGAAAAACACAAACAAACCAAAACTATAGGGATGAACAGTGGGGCTGGTGATGTTAATAGATCAATAGAAAACGGGATCAAGATATCATTTTTATTTACCTTATGGCGATGGTGATTGTGGTGGGAGGGTTTAGGAAACACAAGGCCAGAACTTACCTCTATCTCCCACCACTTAATAGTAAAAGAGAAATTGGACCCTCTATAAAATGCCATCATCAAATAAAGACATAACTGGCTCATAAAGCACTGGATTGCTTCTTGTATACATCCAAGCTACTTAATATCAACTGCAGGCAGAAGCTGGCCATCTGCCGACCAAATGATTTCTACTGCTCACAAAAGAGCATTTTGTTTAGTGATTTACCTTCAGGGAAAAATAAGGAAATGAGTTAGAAAAAATTTAATAAAAGTTGAAGACTAGTGCCTAAAGTGATTGATACAAAATTCATTTCACATGGCTTGAGGGTACAAGTATGTGAGGAGATGGGAAGAAAAAGGAGACCACGAGACTGGTGAATTATAACAAGGCAATTTAGAGTAGTTTGGGAAATAGAAAACCAATTATATTCTGTATTTCTTCCTTTATCCAGCAAGATAGTATTAACAAGTCTAAGGTATGGAAGTTTTCAAGGTTTAGGCTTGGAAAAGGGCAAAGCCAACCTGTCTCTAAAGATGAGTTGAATGTGTCACTCAATAATACGGCTCCCAAGGACCTCAGGGTATGCCTCGTGAGCAGGCTGTCTGCAGGTGTCTTCGAGAAGACAAAGTGTTTCCACATGTTTGCTTTCTGGCACAATTCCAGGCCCTCCCTCTTCCTCTCTTCATAGATTCAGGCCCCCTTCCCTCTCAGCCTCCCATCATCACAGATTGCAAATCTTGGGTAGGAAATGGAGGTTGAATGGAGACAATAAATACAGTCACTTCCGTTCAGACATTTACTTTCAATGGCTTTGCCACCACAAAGTATTTCTAGGAAGTGTGGTACAGCCAACCTGCCAATGTCCTATTAAAGCGCACTTTCCTTAGGAGTTGTTCAAACTAAGTTCTGTCTGTTGGGTGAGAGCTTTCTGTGGATTTGGGATATTTACTGGCTCTCCAGAGTCCTTCAAGAGGGAGGCCATGGCCTCTTGCCAAACTTGTGTCCTCATTGTTTTGATGAGAATTTCAAACCAGAGACTATATTCCCATTACAACTTCAGAGATCACCTGTAATATTACTTAAAAAATTGAGATGGCTGGGCCAGGAGCCTCAGCTGGACTGGATATCAACCTGTATGGTTACTATCACTACTGTCTCTTGGTCTCAGTTTGTTAAGAACAAACCTTGGTGTTAATTTGTGCTTTCTATTTCATAAGAAATGATGGCGCTTTTTCTCTCAAACTCCTGTAATGACAAGGAGTATATCTTATTGGTTTCATTATCTGATGACTGGATGAAAATAGACAGATGGGACAATTTGTCATCATTTTGCAAAACTGAATACTCATTCATAAGGCTCTGGAAACAGTTATGGTCATGACATAATGGTCAGATTTCTAGGTCTCCTCCTCTTTTTTTCTCAATAAAACTATAATTCAAGTGAATTAAGCAGTTCTGTACAATATCACTGTTTTCCCCCGATTATTATGTGAGTGTGCACGAGCACTTTCTGCTTGTTATTTTTTAATTCCAGTATGGACAAGAAAGGACTAAGCAATGTATGCTTTAAACAATTAAAATATCACAGCTTTTCAAATAACAATTGGAACCAACTTTTGCTCTGTAAAATTCTGCCCAAAGGAGCATATATCAGGCAAACAATTGGAACAAGGGTTAGGGCATAAATTTCTCTAGAGAGGATGAAAGGATGGATATGAATCACGGATGTAGATAAATCAGAAATGCAGCTGTTTGGGAACAAAGTCCAGTTATCACTGCAAGCTAGGCCCAAAAGATGTGGCAATCTTTAAAAGGCAATCCCAGGTGCTGACAGAATAGAGAAGTCCCAAGGGAGCTCTTTGACATTCAATCCCTTTGACTTTTACCCTCACTACAACTATATCCCTTCCTGTTTTCAATATACATGAATATGTTTTCTCATCCAAAATAGGAACCATATCTGTTTTCAGCATTATATTTTTCTTTGATCATTCCTATCTCACAGGGATTACCACCCAAAGAGCATTAGCTTAGAAATCAGGGATTTTTGAACAATTTCTGTAAGACCAACATTCTCCCATTCATGTTAAAAATCAAGATTTGATCTTGGAAGTCTTACATATCCTGTCTGAAGGGACATTTTCTTATTAAAGTATCTGGTTTTTAAGAGAAAAATGAAAATGAGGAAATAACTTCAATTTTAAGGTGTGATTTCAACCTTCTGTGACCCTTATTTACAAAGAATTGCCTTCTATCCTCATCAGATCTTAATTCCAAATCTATAGAGTTGTGGTATTTATCCACTAGGGAACAGAAAAATAAAAATAAAAAACTACTTTAGATCTGTAAAGTGATTAACTTTATGGATATTTTAAGGAAAAGTCATTTGCTTTACTTAAGTTTGGGAGGAGCGTCACTGTTTTATTCCAAAAGACTGGGACGATTACATAACTAATATAAAACTCTACCTCCAGCACTCTGAACTCAAAAAATAATTTTAAAGCCCATATTGAAAGTTGTTTTATATACCAAGGAAAGAAATGATGGGGTCTGTTTATAGAAGTTTAATTTAAATCGATTCATTATTCTCCAATGTCATTTGTTCTAACAACCTCAGTATAAATGAAATTCTTTAAACCTCAAGAGACTCCAATTCCTTTATCTAAAAATGAGATTGTGGTAGACGATGCCTAAAAACCTCTCCCAGGTCAGAGTCTGTAATTTGGTATCTTCCCAAATAACAAACAACACATTTCCGTTTTGATTGGTTTTATGGCATGAAATCAACAGTCTTTTAAGGTCCCTTGTATAGTTGAGAAAAAAAAAAATACCCAAAATATGATTATTACTTAGTTCTACAGTGTGTTTATTCTAAATTGATTCTATTCATGGAATTACATTAACTCTTTTCAGAGTGATAAAATTATATAGAAAGAGCCATGTTGTCTCTCAGAGCCCACAAAATAAAAAGCAAAACCCTCAAAGAAATAAAAAAAACAATGCCCTAATTGCTCTTGAGCTTCCACTTCAGTTTTCTCTTGAAAGCTTTTGAAATTTAAAATCCACAACAACATGATCAACCCAAATAGTCAGACAAGACTTTAGTTATTAAATTTGACCCAATATAAAATAAAGCCCACCTGCCCTAAAGCCACTCCATAAGATGGACAAATGCCCATCCAATAATAGGACTCAAGCTAACTTCATTTTTGTGTCTGTAAAAATCACTTGCCATCCCTAGAAGCTCAAATATGCTTCCATTTTTGTAAGTGATTTGACTTCCTTGCTGCAGCAAAACTTTTGGTGGTCTGAATAAAATGCTGTAATCTGCAAACTCAACTCTGATTTGTCTTTCAACAAGCCCTTGAAACTATCCAAAGACCTGTAAGAGTTGGATTCCCAATACAATTAAAAAGTTATATATGTAGGGAAGCAGATGTGGTTCAAGTGATTGAGAGCCCACTTACCACATGGGAAGTCTGTGGATCGGTTCCCAGTGCCTCCTAAAGAAGACAGTGAGCTGGCGTACGGGCAGGCGCAGCAAGCTGACACAAGATGGTGCAACAAAGAGGTACAAGAAGAAAAACATAATGAAAGACACAACAAAGCAGGAAGCAGAGGTTCCTGGTGCCTCCTAAAGAAGACGAGCAAGACAGCAAGCAGACATGATGGGCAGGTGTGGCAGGCTGACCCAGCAAGATGATGCAACAAGAAACGTAAGAAGAAAAAACATAATGAGAGACACAACAAAAGCAGGGAACGGAGGTGGCTCAAACGATTAGGCGCCTCCCTCCGACATCAGAGGTCCTGGATTCAGTTTCTGGTGCCTACTAAAGAAACAAGGAAGATGAACAGACACAGCAAGTGAAAACAACAAGGGGATGGAGAGAAATAAAATAAATCTTTGGGAAAAAAAGTTATATACATAGATGACTAATTTACTGACAAGGAATAACTAAGTGTTAGGCAAAGCTGTTCTCATTATGTACTTCACTGTGCGGTAAAAACATTTGTCATTAAGAGGAAGTACTTTAACTTTGAGAAGATCTTCTCTGTTTTACAAAGATAAAAGGATTCCAGGAAGTCAAGGGTAGCCAAAGGACCCAAAATAAAATTTTCCTTCTTTACTTTTTTAAAAAAAAATGTATTTTTTATTTGTTTTTAAAAGATACTTAGATTATATAAAATGTTACTTAAAAAAATATAAGGGATTCCCATATGCCCCACTCCCCTCACTTCCCACTCTTCCCCACATTAACAACTTCTTTCAATAGTGTGGTAGATTTATTGCAATTGATGAACACATTTTGGAGTATTGCCACTAAGCATGCATTATAGTTTACATTGTGTTTTATACTCTCTCCCCCTCAATTCAGCAGGTTATGGTAATATATATAATGGCCTGTATCTGTCATTGCAATGTCACTCAGGTCAATTCCGAGTCCTGAAAATGCCCCCATATTGCACCTCTTTTTCCCTCTCCCTGACTACAGCACCTCCAGTGCCCACTGTCTCCACATCAATGATATAATTTCTTCCATAGCTGAATCACAATAAGTCTACAGTAGAATACCAGTAAGTCTACTCTAGTCCATATTTTATTCCCCAATCCTGAGGATTCTGGGATGGTGATATCTACTCCACCTCTAATTGAGAGAGGGCTTTGATCCCATATAGCTAATGGATGGGACTCTCTTGCTTGCAGTTGTAGACTCTCTCGGTTCCTTGGTGTGGTGACTGTCCATCTTCACCTCCTTGTTAGTTGTCCTGGATGAGTCCAGTGAACTGGAGAGTAGGTGTAGCAACTCCACTGAGGCTCAGGGCCCAGCTGGCACATGGACAGCACAGAGTTTAAGTCTCTTGGACGTACACTTGCCAACTCCAGCATGAACTATAGGTTCAAATAAAAGGGACAGAAGAGGTATGTGTAGAGAAGTCACATCTGAGTCCAACTCTGTCACACTCGGGAGCACAAACTCCAAAGTAGGGCCCACTGGCAAGGCACCAAACTCCGGAGCTATCTGCCATGACTGTAGGACCTGGGTGTCTCTGTAGCCCTCAGGAGTCCCACTATTTGGGGTAGTATCTACCTTGGTCATCTAAGAGATCCTGCTGAGACATGCACAAGCATTACCTCTCTGATGACCTCCTGACTCACTTTGAAGTCTCTTAGTCATATAAACTCATTTGTCTTTACCTTTTCCCCATTTTATTCAAGGTCTTTTTCCAGTTGTATCACCAGTAGGTGCTTGGTAGTAATCTCTCAGTGCCACGGAGGCTCATCCCTGTGAGTTATATCCCTTGCTGGGGGGAAGGTAATGCATTTATATGTTGAGTTTGGCTTAGAGAAAGGCCACATCTGAGCAACAAGGAGGCTCTCAGGAGGTAAATCTTAGGCACTATATAATACTAGGTTAAGTTGCAAATTCAAGAGCAAAAGGCTCATAAGCATAGTTGTCAATATCAAGGGCCCATCAATTGACCATTTTTCTTCAGTAGTCATTGCCCCTGTACTTGGGGGATTGTTGCTGTTCCATTAGAGAATGTGGCAGAGATCCACAGAATGAGAATTCAATAATCTTTCTGTTGTTGTGTGATTCTCTACCCACTGTGGCAATGCCCCATGAACATTTGAACATATTTATATACCTTATATGTATGCCAAGGTGAACTTCCTCCCATGTATCCCCCATCACTGACACCCCATCCCATTGATTCTCCCCTGCCATAGTTGTAACCCTTCTGTGATCCAAACCTTCTTCAAAAATGAAGCCAAGAATATTGCCAAATTTGATTAACAAGAAAATGAAATAATAATGATAGGTTTAAACATAAGAAGTAAAATACATAATAATTTAGAGAAACTAAAATTAAAATAAACTAAAAAAAAATTGGGGTATTTAAAAAAGTGAAAAATATAAACAAATAAATAAATAAAATAAAATAAAAATTTTTGATGTTTTGCCTTTCATCACTGTAATATCAGTTCTCCTGTATGTACAGTGATATTTTCTTCCATTTATTCCCTAGTGCCTTACTTTTTTAAAATATTGTCTTCAAAGAAGTTTTAGGTCGCAGTAAAGCTACATACAGAATATAGGGGACGTCCATATACCCAACATCTACCCCCTTTTCCCCCTTCCCTACTAATAATCTTTTTACATGCAGATGGTACATTTGTTGTAACTGATGTATAAATATTGAAACATAGCTACTAACCATGGTCAATGGTTTACATTATGGTTTACATTTTAGACCATACACTTTTATAATTTTTTGATGAAATTTAACATGGCCTGTATCCATCATTGTAAGATCATGCAGAACACTTCCATTGCCCCCGAAATACCCCCTCTTGAATCTATTCTACTCCTCCCCACCCCCTCCCCTCAGGGCCCATGGCAACCACCAGGCTTCACTCCTTGAAGGACAAGATTCATAGTTACTTGTAGCAATGCTGAGGGCTGGACACATTAGTCTGTCTTTCCCTATTAGGAACGGCCCATGCTCTCAAGAGACACCCTCCCTTCTGTCTGAGAACACATCAGGTCTCCTCATCATGGGAGTCCAACTCCTTCCCACTCATTATGTGGTTCTCCCGCCACTGATACAGCACCCTATGACAAAATGGTCACTCACACATTCTCTAGAAGATGGTCCCAGTTGTGCCCTATCCCAAATGCGCACCCCCCCATTCAACACCCTAAACCAGTAACCCTTCCTTGTCATATTGCCATAAGAGTTTTCTCAACATTGTAGTTTCACTCACATACCCACCAATCCCAAGTGTTCACTTGCTCCTTCTCCCAACCCTCCCCTCAGTTCCATGGACCATCCAGTCCATCCTCCTTACTTTACCCCCCTGTCAAGCTTGTACCACCCAAGCCAATGGTATCCCTACATCCCTTTCATATCTCTTCACTGCACAACTACTCACTTCTAATTTATCATAGATTTCTTCCATATGGGTGTTGGCAACAACCTTCTTCTCCCTTCTTATTTCCTGTAAACTTATCTTCCAGACTTTAGCTTTCTAGGTTGGTTCGATTTGCTTAATTCACATCAGAGAGGTCATGTAATATTTGTCCTTCAATGCCCGGCTTGCTTCACTCAACATAAGATCCTCAAAATTCATCCATGTTATCCCATGTGTTAGTACTGTATTCCTTCTTACAGCTGAGTAATATTTCTTTGTATGTATATAGCACATTTTGTTTATCTATTCATCTGTTGATGGGCGTTTGGGTTGATTCCAACTTTTGGCAATAGTGAATAATGCCGCTATTAAAATTGCTGTGCATATATCTGTTCATGTCCTTGCTTTCAGATCTTCTGGGTATATATCTAGCAGTGGAATTGCTGGGTCATATGGCAGATCTATAGTTAGTTTTTTGAGGAACTGCCAAACTGTCCTCCATAATGACTGGAGCATTGTACATTCTTACCAGCAGTGGATGAGGGTTCCCATTTCTCCATATCCTATCCAACACTTGTAGTCCTCTGTTTTTCTAATTGTCACCAGTCTAATGGGTATAAGATGGTATCTCTTATAGTTTTGATTTGCATTTCCCTAGTAGCTAGTGATATTGAACATCTTTTCATGTGCTTTTTAGCTATTTGTGTTTTTTCTTTGGAGAAGTGTCTGTTCAAGTCACTTGCCCATTTTTAAATGGGTTGTTTGTCTTTTTATTTTTGAGAAATAGGATTTCTTTATATATGCTGTATATTAGGCTCCTATCAGATATATGGTTACCAAATATTTTCTCCCATTAGGTAGACTGTCTTTTCACTTTCTTGACAAACTCCTCTGAGGTGCAAAAGGTTTTAATTTTGAGGAGGTCCGATTTATCTATTTTTTCTTTCACTGCTCATGCTTTGGGTGTGAAGTTCATGAAGCCATTTCCTATTACAAGGTCCTGTAGATGTTTCCCTACATTATCTTCTGTAACCGTTGGGGAATTTGATGTAATTATGAATTCCAAAAATATAATTGGATCATGCCTGTAATCTGATCTGTTAATCTGGGCATGATTGAATTATGATTAGGGCGTTGACTGGGCCATGTCAGTCAGTAGGGCATTGAGCCCCACCCCCTCGTGGGTGGGGAATTGAATGTAAAAGGCAAGGCAAAGAACAGAGGAGAAGCAGTCTTTTGAGAAGCAGTCTTTGAGAAGCAGCTTTGATGTTGGAAAGAA
>JAQZBX010017186.1:0-35804 GCA_029593785.1 Cabassous unicinctus | reverse complement strand
ATAATCTTAAGTATAGCCCTTTCTGTGAGTTCTGCAAGTCATTTTAGAGAATTGTTGAATCTGAGGGAAAGGTGGGAATCCCCAAGTTGTTGTAGTGGGTGGTCTGGACCCCAGAAATTGCAACAGGTGTCAAAAAGGCAATATTGTAGAAGATTTCACTTAACCTGGGGAATCTGGCTTAATGCCAGGTATTTAGACTCAGAATTTAATTGAATTTTGTTACTGCAGTCTTTGCAGTTGCAGATTGAACTTTTATACCCACATAGTTGGTGGCAGAGCTATTGGAAGTGATAGAACTTTTCACAAAATATATATAGGAATGACTCAAGAGAGACTATGCTTGAGGATTGGTGAAGAAAGAGAACATGCTCAACTATGTCAAATATACTTGATGGGTCAACAAAGATGAGAATTAAGAATTGACCATTGGCTTTAACAACAGTAAGGCTGATGGGATCTTTGGCAAGAACAGTGTTGATAGATCAGGGTGGAGGTGGAAACAATAGTCTGATTGGAGTGAATTCAAAAGAAAATGGGAGGAGTAAAAGGTCCTTATAAAGCAGCACCCAGAAGAGGCATGATAGTTGTAGGGTAATATATTAGACATAGATTTAGATGTCTGTATGCGAATAGTTACGATCCTTCTTGGAGAAAAAATTGATGACACAATAAAGCAACAAGACATTACAGGAGAGATGTCCTTGGGTAGGCTGGAGAGAATGGGAACAAATGCATAGGTAGAGAAAATAACCTTAACTAGAAGCCCAGATAATTCATCCAAACTAATAGGAAGAAGACAGAATATGGGGGTACAGACACAAGAGTTTAGATAGATGTAGTAATTTAAGCATACAGACATTATTTTCTGACTGCCTCTGTTTTGTCAGAGAACTAGGAGACAGAGTAGGATGAGGGAGGAGATGATGACAGTTTGAAGAAAGAGTAGCAAGTGTGAAATAGGAGAATAGAAAATGAAATAGAATACGGAAATAGAGTAAGAATGCCTGTCGGTACCAAGGCTGGATTGAGGTTAGCACTGGTGAATTTAAAAGGAGACAAGTCAGCATGGTGTTATATGTTTTCTTCTCTTCGTTATTACATTAAGCTATTGGAATGCAGATGGACTTACTCTATGTGGGGGTTATTGGACGAACATTAAAAAGGAAGAGAGAATTAATGGAGTTGGTGTAATTATGTTTGGCCATGGAGTCGAAGCTGGTGATGAAGGGATGTGAGAACATGAGGGGAGTGAGAAACAATTGAAAAGTAATAGTGTCAAAGGGTTAAAAGTCTAGGAGGGTTAAAGAATTGTTGGAGTTGGCATATTTGAGCGTGAACTAGAATTGTATGACAATGTGATTGGTGATTGGGATGTTCGAAATTACTATTAAGGAAGGGGTATAGCATTTGATAATATCATTTGGTAAAGAGCATGTGTGACTGATGTAAGGTAGAAGACCAGATGATTGAAGGAAGAGAAGTAGAGAAATTGAGAGGCCATGTATATTGAGTCAATAAGAATTTCAAAGCAATTGGTGGGGAAAAAGACAATAGCCAGGGATTAATATCCGCTCTGTGAGCAATAAAGGGGATTACCCAGTAATCTGAATATGACTACCACAAAAGGGTTAGAGTGTAACTCAGCATGATGATAGGATGTTTAAACCTATGAGCTTTGAGGACGGAGGAAGGCTAACTGCTTGGAAGTAGCTGTAAGGGGCACTGGGAAGTTCTACCTCATCTTTCTGCCTAGTAGCATGAGAGGTGTGGAAAAAGACTTCAGGCAAGAACCAAGAAGGAGGGCATATTTAGAGGGGAGGCAGAGGATATAGGGAATGTTGCTGAAGAAATGTGGTTTCAGAGGGCTGTAGAAAGGTTTTAGCTAGCGGGGAGAAAAAGTACCGAAAGACAGGTATTATTTGTTTCTAGTAGAGAAGGAAACTTAAGCTCCAAGAAGCTATTCACTTAAAATCTTCATGCCTTTGAAATTTATCCTCAAGCAATTTGAGATGGAATTTGAATACCAGTCTCACTCCAAACTCAAGAAATTCCAAAACTTTTCCCTATTGGGATTCAGAAACTATCTAATGGAATTAGTGAATGGGTAATTTCTATGCTGGAAATTACTCCTGAGCATATAATAATCTCCTGTTTTCCAAATTTTTATGATTTGAGATGCCAGAAACTAGGATTAGTCTTTATGAATTTGAAGATACCTCTGAAAAGCATTTTTTTTTTTTCTGCACAGTGCACATTGATTGTTTGATTATCTTTATAGTTCCACAACATAGTAGAAAGAGAGTAAGGACAGAAATGGAACTAGTCAGGTTGAAATCCCAGCTCCAACACTTTATTAGATGTGAGATTTTTAAAAATCATTTAACCCTCTGAGTGTGTTTCCATGTTTGTGATACAGGGATAACAGTATCTACATTGTGCTTGTGTTAAAATGGTGGTGGGGTTGGAGTGGGGCTCCAGAAAGGAACTTCAATTCAAAATTTTCTACTAGTTTTTTATTATAAGGAAAGGATAATATAATTTATTATAATGGAGGATGCGTTCCCTATTCTCAAAGCAACAGTAGACAAAGGAGAAAGAAGAATAACATTTGAAAGCTATTTCTAGGCCACCTGCACCTAGAACTGTGCCCTGCATGGCTGGATCTGGATTAGAGTTTACGTTCTTCAGTAGAGGACAGTAATAAACATTTGAACATCCAAAGGTAAGCGTACTGGTGAATAGGGACTAGAAAGGTAATTAACTCTGCATAGTAAAAGGAGGATATGAAGGTATGGGAGAAGCTCTGACAATGGAAAATAGGGATTATTGAGACAGAGAGAGAGATGGACAGAGAGAGAGATGGAGAAAGAAGGTGTAAGTAGTAATGGTGGAGGAGATAATGGCATTTTATAAATTGGATGCCTAATATTCAAGTTCAAGTTATTTGCATGTCTGTGATGCAAAATCCCTCATTAGCAAGAGATTGGACCAATTAAACAAATGATATTGGGGCAAGATTAACTACATCATTCTCTCAAAGACTTACAAGTAAACTCCTAACCAATCCCAGCCTTCTCCTCCCCCTGCTCCACCCTCCTCTTTTCTCTCTGCCATTTCTGTGGTCTGGGTTCTCTTTATCAGATATTTTGCCCCACCCTTGGGGTGCTAACAGCTTCCTTGCATGCCAGCTTGAAAACAACACCTAAACAGCTTTTTGATGAAAGCCTAGCCTCCAAGCTCATAAAAACATTTAGTTTGCTGTTTCCCCAGTGAAAGAACAGGGAGAAAAGCCTGGTGTTTTCACTGAAGTGAAAGTGGCTCAACCTGAGTAAAGATATAATATTCCAGAGAAAGGGAAGCCTTGTGACATTTCCATGAAAGACAGGAGTCTTGGAACAAATTACAAGCACTGTCAAAGATGGGAAGAGTGAATAAGTAAGTGCATAGACATGAGGAGAGCAAGACATGAGCGTGGGGGCTGTGGAATAAGTGGCTAATGCTGATAGTGGACAGGAGTGTACCTATACAGGCCACATGGAGAAACTGTGGTAGGCAGATAGGTGTGTAAGGATCAGGAATGGACTGTTCAATTCTATGCAAAAGGATGGAAGGTAATCATGGAAGCCACCAGGACTGAATGCCATAATCCCCTGTATTTATCCAGGGCCAGATGACAGGGAGCTGTGATAGCACTGGATTATGGAAAACATTGGCGAGAGGAGCCTGACCCAGTTTAATTTGATTTTTAAAAGCAAAGATATTTGACATTTCTGGAACCAAGTGTCAGGAAGAAAGTGAAAGCAGGTCACACAATTCATTTGAAAATAGAAAAGGAAATATCTTCTCTTGGAATAAGATCAGAATATAATTACAAATGTAGGTATACCTTCATAGCTTTGTGATTTAAGAACGCATGGTCCAGTGTGAGTTGCCTGGATTACAATCCTGATTTAGAATTACTACCTACCTCAAAGGGTTATTGCAAGAATTGAATGAGGTTATTCATGTGAAATAGCTCATCTCAATTCCAGGCCCATAGGAAACCCTTGATAAATATGAATTAGTTTTATCATTAATATCACTATAAATTAGTTTACAAAATTTGCCCACCACACACAATTGCTCACTATACAACAAAGACACACACACACACACAAAGTTAGGAAAAGCATAATTTTATTACATGTGGACCTATTAGTTGGTGAAGTGCAAGAACATAGGGATATCTGGGGGTTATCCTTCAACTGGGCTCCCTCTGACATAGGGTTGCTTAGATAAAGCTGGTAGTGTTGAGCTCAACCACGAAAGTGCTGTCACCAGACCATTTTGCTGCCCTGATTTAAAAACAAATTATCTGTAAAAAACAGCCCAACCTTTTGTATGAGCAAAGTTCAGGGACCCACAACACTTAAACTAATTAGATTTAAACAGGCGGTTAAATATTGTGTAATATTTCACAAGATAGGCAGATGCTTCCCTACAGGTGATAGTTGCCTTCCTGGGGCGATTAGTCAGCCCCCAACTGAAGAACTTGCAACACTAGCATTTCTTTTTCAGCTTTCAGTATTGGGCATTTAAATATGTTAGGAGTGTTAATGAATTTACACTTCCAGAAAAAAAATAAAAAGGTTTCCGAGAAATAGTAGATGTGCATAATCAGTTGCTGTATGGCATTGGGCATCTCATATCCCATCTTAGAAATGTCAACCCAAAGTCCAAATTGCGATTGCAGGAATAAAATGAAAATTAAGAACAGCTAGTGTTTTAATGTTATAAAGTTGGTAAAATCAAGGGTGTGTGTCTGGTAAGGCTATGAACATGGCTACTAATACTGACATGACTGGGAATGCCAACTATTTTCCAACCCCCAAGTGGTACTTACATATAATAACTTTGACTAAGACTTTCATTCTTCAGTTTAGGTATTGTTATCCAAATTTTGCACGAGAGACCTAAAACTCTGAGAGTCTAACTAACTTGCCTCAAGTCAAACATATACTAAAAGTGTAGGCACAATTTGAATCTCCAACTTGTAATTACAACACTCTTTCTCCTCTGCCTCATTTAACAAGTCTGAATGGGCACTCTTACTAGTAATAGTTTGTGTTAGTCAGATGACATACTTAAATTAGGAGAACTTGAGGAAAGTTTACTTGAAAAAGGAGCATATATTGAAGTATGGCTGTAGGGTAACCACAACGAATAACGCAAAAACCCTGGAGTTTATGGCAAAAAGCTGTTGCCATCCCCAGACTCAAGGGACAAGAGCAGAAAGCAGTTGGGAAAATAAAGTCATGTAAATAAATAAATAAATAAATAAAATCATGTAAGAAAGACCCTTTGAAAAAGCAGTGACTTTTGGTGGTGAGCACAGCAATCCCATGAGTTTCCTGCAAAAAGGAAGCTGGGAACCTAAATACACTGACCCTTCCTCTAATCTCTTATAAGGACCCCTTGTTGTCCTAATTCAGCTGCAAAATAGAGTCACAGGAGCTCATTGATGTACCTCGGAGAGTTCAGTCTTTTGCAACAGAGGGCAGAGTGCAGAAAGCCAAAATTAGATGCATGGGCCAAGCAGAAGATAACAGACATGATAGTCTTATTGACACTGATGTCAGTGTGGCTAGGAGAGAGGCTGCCTGTTTCAAAAGTAGGTTGTTACAGTTTCTTCTATGCTCTTCAGTCTCAAAACTGATTTTATTGAAGCTAACTCTTGATTAAACAATATTGTGGTTTACAAATAATACACAATACAATTGTGAGAATAATGAGAATTTTCTATAGTTCATTATATATATTGTATATATACACACACATATATACAAATATACACTTCTATACTTTAAGTCCTTTGAAACTGCAGATCAACTATTTGCTAATAAGAAAATGATTCTCTCCTGTGGCAGTCTGAAGCTTTTGTGGACCTCCAAAAATCATGTCCTTGGGGCTAATACATTCCTGTGCATGTAAACATATTGTAGGTGGGAACTTTTGATTAAATTACTTCAGCTAAGGCCATGATTAGATTGCGGGACCTAGGGTGGGTCTTAATCCTCTTAGTGGAGTTCTTTATAAATGGAGCAATAAAAAGCTGCAGGTGCAGAAAAAAGGCTCAAAGACAAAGGGGACTCCACAGGAGCAGAGAGAACACCATGAGAGCAAGAAGCTGAAAGCAATGGAGCCTGGAGGAGAATGCAGACCCAGCAGGCGCCATTATTGCACCCTGCCAAGCGAAAGGAATCCAGGACCACCAGCAGCCAGTCCTTGGGGAGAAAAGCATCGACTGATGAAGCCTTGATTTGCACGTTTTCATAGCCTCGGAACTGTAAGCTTTTAAATTAAAAGATCCCCATTGTAAAAGCTGACCCATTTCTGGTATACCACTTTGGCAGCTAACACACCTCCCCACTCATGATTCGACCTGATGCAGCCTTTCCCTGCCAACAGCTTTTCTCCAGAGTGAAGCAGTGGTCTGTTGCCTACCAAAGGCCAAGGAAAGCCCTTGAAGCTGTTAGATACCAACACCAAAGTCAAAGTCAGTTCTATTTTTATGACGGGATCAGGTGTAAATTGGCAGGGATGGAAGCATGCAGCTGGGACTGAAGTTTGTCTAAATATAACCCACTTCTAAAATTCAAAAATTTGAGAAACCAGTGAATCAATAGACAAAAACAGATTTCTCTACATCTTACTTATTTGTGTACTTATTTGGTTTTTCTCTCCACCACTAAAACATAAACTTCAAGATAGGAAAGGTCTTATCTGTCTTTTTAAAAGTGAATCATTAGTATTCTGATGTGTGCCTGGCATATAATACTCAATAAATATTTGTGGAATTGACTGAGAATAAAAATCAGTTATCTCTTGAGCATTTGTTGGTAAATGAAGAATCATTTATTTACAGAACTTCTCATGTGTTTATACATATAGAAGACATCTGAAAAAAATTCACAGGTTCCCAAATATTGGATGGTATTTTAACTAAGTTCACATTGCAAAAGCAGTGGCTATGACCAAGTTGAAATCCAAACTCAAATCTGCTGACCAGAAAATAATATGTGATTTCTATTACCTTGATATAACTGGGTGTTGCAAAGGCTTCCCAGGTAAGCAGGCTAAAGATCTTGGGTTTGAAGACAAAGAACAGGCTATATTGGTAAGTGAAAGGACATTCAGTGGCAAAAGAAGAGGAAGTGTCATGGGGCAAAAATATGTGACTGGCATTTAGTGATTCCATAGTTGATCAATTTTAATCAATTTGAATTGATTGGGAAGGAACAATACTGCAAGGTATTTTCAATGTCATGAAGCTCCCGATGTTTAAATAGGATCCTGGCACAAGACTCAGGTCTTTTTTTGTCAACACTCAACTGCACACCCCAGGAGCCTGCCATTTTTCACACTTTCTGATTGTGAAGCAAATATCAACTTCTTGAAGGTCTCACCAAATTTTCATGCTGCTAGAGTTGTGTTAAAATGAATGATTTTTTCAGTTTCCTGTTTCTTTGAAAAATTTCATAATCTGACCATGGGCACACTTTTTTTGAATTAAGCTAAGAAGAGTTCAGAGAAAAGAGAAAAACATAGTGAATTTCAATTCAAATACTATCACTACCATCATCACTAGACCTCAGACCCCGCCCCTGGCCAACTACGCTAGGCTCCGAATATGTTGCCCAGGATCCAAAGGGCTCATTCCAATGAGTGGCTAAGATGAATATCAAATTAATAAAGAAAACCCTAAAATTTATGTTTCTTAAAAGTGGGCCAAAGGCTTATCTCTACCTGAAGCAGTTGGATCAATATGAATATTTTGGGCTCCACTCAAACTTTAAGCTAGTAGATACAGGAATGTGAATTTCTAACAAGCTCCCCCCAGGTGAATCTTATGTACACTAAAGTTTGAAATTGAACTGCTGTTTGTATGGCAACTGTACTTTCCTGTGCACCCCTATGCTTATAGGGAGCTTACACCTCTAGAACTAACAACCTCAATTCTTGTACAGCTCTTTCTACTAGAACATCTTTTTGCACTAGCTTCAAATGTGCTTTGTGTAGCTGCCCACACATTAGGTCAAAACAAGATCATTTTTGACAGTTTTATAATGTGCAAAATACTCAGTATTCTGGATTATTTTTTCTAAACTATTAAATTCTGAGAAACTCTAGAAAAAATTCTGTAACTAGGAGATCTTAAATTAGCAGATATTCCATTGACACAAAATGAAAAACTGTTATTTGATAAGAGAGACAAATGGAAGTAGAAATCAAATCTCCAGTTTGTTCCCCTTGCCAACAGATTCTTTTGCCTCTGGTCCGACTTTCAACATTATGAAAACCATATAAATTCTAAAAAAATTAAGTGGGTTACATCATCTGTTTATGTCCCTTTTCCTGCTTGAAACTCAAAAGGTTAGTTGGCCATTGGATTTTAAAGTGATGCCATCTGAATTGTTCTGACTCGCATGCAAGGTACTTCATTGCCTGGTGTCAAATACACGTGTGGTCTTGTCTCCAGCACTCCCCCAAAATCATGCTCCAGAATCTGTCACAGTGAGTTGTTACCCTTTATATGTTCTCATCAGTCTTTCCCTGATTCTGGTAAAGTAGCAACTGCTCCCTCTAATTGTAAACCCCCTGATTCTACCTCCGTTTCATCTCCATTAGCCACACCTGTCCCTCTTCACCTGCAAAATTAGGGCATTCTTTGAAGAGTCAATTCAAATGTCTTCTTAGTGAAATTTTCCCTAAACATGTGTATGGGTTATATATGTCTTAGTGAAATCTGTATTTGTGTGACTGCCTCCCTCACTGTAATTTCTTGGCATTATGGGTTAGGATTTTAGTGCCCATATCCAAGGAGCCCAGGACAGTGCCCGATTCTTGTTGCAACCATCACTACAAACATGTCCACTATATGTCCATCATAGTGCACATAACTTTGTGGACAAACACAAATGATGAATTTACAAGTATATGTAAGTCATACTTTCCTGCCTCAGATGTCTTACATAAAAGCATAATTAGGTGATGTTTAGCTAAAGAAAAGACTGCAAAAGATAACCAAATGTCTACCCAACTAATATAGTGGATATAAACCTAAGTTTTGAGTTTAGGCTTCCTACATTTTTTATTGAAACTTTGGGGAATTCTTCTTAATTTTTATAGATATGATAAGTTCTTATATTCCTGAATTTTTAGAGAAAAATTAAAAGTTAGTAGAGAACTATTTGCTTTCAATTGCAGCAAGGGAACTTAAGATGCAGGAGAGGAACTACACACAAACCAAAAACCTGCCACATTCCTGACCTGTGAATTTGTCTCATAATACTCCAAAGTGAGATGGAAGCCAGTAGTGGGACCAGGCCTGTGCTGCTATCTCCCAGCATTTCATAGTTCTGCCCAGTACCCCTTTTGTGTTATTCTTTTCCTTCCCTGAAAAACACAACCAGCATTGCCTTGCATAAACACACTGCCTGCTATGGAGGCAACAAGTCTAAGAAGAAAGACCAAAGTTATGGCGTCCCAGTCCTACCCCAACATTAATTATCTGTGTGATCTTAAGTTAGTCATTTGACCCCTCTAAGCCTTAGTTTCCTCATTTGTAAAATAGGTTAAATTATACCAACTCACTTTAAGAAAAACAAACAAAAATATTTATGGAGATTAACCCTCTGTCAATCTGATTGTAAGTTCCTCATGATATAAAGAAAAAATTATAATATATTTTACAATATGTTCATGGTTACATTTTTATAGACTATATATACAATGTGCCAATCACTCTTTTGAATATACTCTTGTGGGAGAGGCAGAATGATATAATGATTAAGAGGGCAGGGTTTAGTGTCTGACTTCCTGGGTCCACATCAGATTTTATTACTGATGGCTACATGAGATTGAACAAGTACCTCAACCTACCTGTGCTTTGAAGTTCTCTTCTAAAAGGCAGATAGTAAGAAAACCCACCTTAAATATAAGGTTGCTGTGAGATTTTATCAGTCTGCTATCTGAGAAGCACTTAAAATATAGTAAGCACTTTATAAAGGCCGATTAACTTTATGAATAGTATTTGAACATTTATTCTTTATTATTACTCCATTTTCAGATGAGAAACTAAGATTAAAGAATGAAAGTCACCTTGCCCATTGCCATATAAGTAGCAAAAGAAAGGTACTGTAAGAGATGTTCTAACACATGTGTAAATATTCTCTACCTACCTACCTGACTCATCACAGATGCTGCATTGAGTTGAGGATGCTAGATATTACTTCCATCCCCCTCTAATTACCATCTCTGCCCAATCCCAACAGAATGTCAACTTGCCAAAAGGCAGCTCAGAATTCATATTGTAAATTGTAAAATAGCTTAGGAATAAATATAGTTTTCTGTCATCTGGCACCTAATTTGGGATATTAGTATTTTCATAACACTAAACATTGCCTTTTGCCCTATTACTCTTTTGAATCTTATGCTACTAAACCATCAGAAGTATTACACTGCAAAAAAAATACTCTATAAATTGAATATGCTTTTCTTAAACCTATGACAGACTATGTTTTGGTTAAATCATGATATGCCAAAAATATAAGCAAGGAATGTATATATTTTTAGGTAATTAACAGTTGGAATTAGAGATGAATATCACTTCCTCCTCCTTACCAGTTGGTTGGTGATTATAACTGGTATTTTTGTCCAGGCCAATTTTTATCATCAGTCTTTCTTACAGAAACTTACAGCCACTTCATCTTTTCAGCTGATGTAATTTGTCCAATTTAATATAAGGACTATAGAAGACTGAGTTGAAATCAGATGAGAAAAAAAACACTTCGTAGAGTTTGAGCCCCAGTGGTATCAATCAAAATATTCAGATATTTTCACAATAATTGATATAGAGGATTAAATAAATGACTCTGCCTTCTCTTGATATGGAAATTCTCCAAGTTATTTTTGATAGTGTCACATTTCTAGGATGGCCCTTTCTATTTTTTTTCCTCTTCAATTTCGACACTGGCAAAGCTACTCCCAATTCTCAAAAGCAAGGACTATATGGTTGATCTGGGGAACTGCAATATAGCCTGCAATTTTCTTTTCTTCAAGTCAGACAGACCTTTGAATTATATTGGAATTATTATGCTCAATGAATTAACCCTCCTTCAAGTGGCAAATTTGCTCCAAAAGGAGAGGGATTCAACTAAAAGACTATGTATTCTTTCAGAAACAATTCAGAAACAAGTGCTGTACTCAGCACTTTGTATGTCAATATAAATCCTGACAAATACTTTCTAGTTATGTATCATTGTCCCATTTTTATAGAGGCAAAAACTGAGCATATGAGTGGTTAAGCTATTTCCCAAGGTCATACAGCTGGGACAAAGCAGAGTTAGGAACCAACCCTGCCAGTCTTTTTCAGAAATATACCAGTCTGTATAGAAAGTATACAGTTAAAAACTTGTATACTTTCTACCTGTGTTGGATTAGATGCTGAGGATTAAGAAAAGAAAACTGCAGACAATGAAGTTAGAAGCAACACTGTGTGGGCCTGAGACAGAAAACTTCAGATGGATAAGAAGGAAACCTATGAACCATTTACATTTAAATAACCCCTACTGTATGCTGTGCATTGTTAAGCAGTGTCCACCCTTTTCCCATGGCATATAAAGTGACCCCACATTTGAGTCCTAAGTTACCAGGACCATGATGATTTGCAGATAGACATCAAGAAGAAAAACCAGCAAAAAAAGAATGATTTTTGCTTAAATAAGATATGTTTATAACCTATGTGTCCAATTACAGGTGCTGGAATTGGTGTAAAATGTTCAGGGTCTTCAAATAAGTTATAAAGCAATGATGAAAAGAAAACACATAAGTAATGTTAATTAAAAATCAAAGGCTTCAAAACTCTTTTAGGATAGAATATGCACTATTTTGTTTAAATTTTAAGTGTGCCCACAAATAAACCCAAACAGTAACACTAATGTTTTATTTTATTTTATTTTACTTTGTACAGAAGCATCAGGTATTTTTTCTACTCTTCCGAAACTTTTCTGCATAGTTATATTGTAACATTGAAAAGAAAGTATTTTAAAATCCCAATTCGTTATGTGGTCCCCTGCATTTAAGAAAACATTTGATTTATTAGTGTGGTTGGTAATTATCCTAACTCTATCACTTAAATTTTAGGTCTGGAGCTGCTCTTAGTTTAATCCATACTGCTCCTAAGGAATGATCCCGGGTTCGTTCAATCAAAACTCCCCAAGGAAAGAATTTACTGCACATTGTGGGTTTCCAGTTACAAACTCCCTGGATTTGTAAGTGCCCCACAGGGTAATTCAATGTCCCTAGAGGCCCAGGTCACTAATAAGGTTTGCACGGTCCAACTTTGTAAATATAGGTTGTGCCTGGGGTGTGATAACCGCTAGGATGCTCCAAAGGGTCTCGGGCACATTCCTTCTCTTGCTGCAAGAGGTGGGTGTTGTGACATTCCACTGTATTTAATAAACTCATGTGTGTTTTCATCTTAACACTTTGGAGAAAAGCATTAATTTGTGAAAACAAATTTACAACTAATGCCACAATTCTGGGAAAATCCCACCTGCTCAAAAATATGTACACACTAGAAAAGACTGTCTATATTCCTCATGTGCAGCACTGTATAATTGTGTAGACAACGACATTGTATGTTTGATAAAACGTGGGATTTGAAATTAGAAGAGGCTAGATGTGAAAGCCAACTCCATCATTTACCAACTGGGTTTCTTAAATTTAGGCTGCCTCAGAAACAAGACTCTGGGATAAGGTGTTAAATTACAAGTCGTTAAACTGGGAGTAAGTACAGGAAACAGTAGCGAAAGGACACAGAAAAAGGAAGGAACTTGCTAAAATGTGCAGAGAGCAGCAGGGTACCATTGTGGGCAATTGGGGCTCAAACTCATTGGAAACCTCTGGAAAACAGAGTAGAGCTTGTGGCTCAGAATATCCCATCCCACAAGCAAGAAAGTTGGGGGTGTTAACACCTACTCCTATCAGCCATCCAGGAAGAGCAGTTTCTAGGGGGTGCTAATTCTCAGATACTCCCAGCCTATCCCGTGCAGGGGTAGAGTAGGCTCCAGGGACCAGAGAAACCCTTGAAACAAGTGCACTGATATGGTGAGGGATGAGGGAAAATAAGACGCCAACACTGCTACAAAATGGGAGAAGAAAATCAGCCATTCTCTGCTTCAGTTTTCTCATGTGTAAAATGAGACTTTTGAGGGGGTATGTTATGATAGTGTTTGCCATTGCCACCTGGCATGTAGTTTATACTTCGCTGATGTTTTCTTTCTTGATCCAGTATAAAATGTGTTGTCTCTGTGCAATGTTTGGTGGATGAACTCAGAGGTATCCTTCCGTTTTCTTCTTTTAACTGCTCATCTTGGCTTGATAGCTTCCTGCCAGGCTCTGAATAATGAAATGGGAGAAGGAATTTCAAGATTTCCTTAAATAGCACATAAATAAACAGTCTGAGCCTGCTGTTAATATCAATAGGATTGCTTATTTAAGATTATCTAGGGATGTAAAATTATTATAGTATCACAATTCTCCAAATTGTCCCTAATGCTTTCTAGTCATTATGGGATATTGGACAAATTAATCCCTTCCTTAGAGACTCATATTTCCCATCTAAAACCTGCATCCAAACTAATAAACAGACAAAAGATATGAAGCTGCAGACTTAGTATTATTAGTGCCAACAAATATAAACTCCTCCCTCCTTCTAGGTTCCATTGATTATTTATCACACTAAAAACTCAGTATCTTCAATCCAGTATTCCCAAAAGTCCACAGTAAGATGAAAGCTTGAACCTACAGATAGATTATAATTTCAATTCTATACTATAGCCAAGATCACTGTGGGATCTAGCAGTCTCGAAATTTGGGATTTTCTGTTCAATTTTAAATCTGAGGATATCAAAGTTTGACAAATTATTTGTTTAAATAAAATTCCATACCAAATTGCTACTGTATATGAACAGAAAAATTGGGCTGGTCTAGCTTTGGCCGGGGTGCGGATCCATAACTCTACATTTTAAGTGTCCCAGGCATGCTATATATTGAGCCTTGAGGCACATTTGAAGAGCACTGGGGCTGTGGAAAGTCATTGAACTGGGCCTAATTGGTACAGGTAGCTGGCCCGTCACAGAGCAACCTGAAGGCAAGGCGAGTGGAACTGGGCAACCTGACTCCGGAATGGCATTCTTCCTTGTACTCCAGGCCCAAGGCACCTAATTATCCCTGACACAGCTCTCTGGAGAGAGACGACCTATAAATCTCCATGGTGGGCTTTCACAACACAAATCACTCTTGATTAGAATTGATCCAGCAGGGGTTAGAGGCAGGAAAAAACATATTCCTGAACACTATTGTGAAAATGAATTGTTCCAAAGAGGAGGTGTGCTGTCTTAGATATGCAACGTGATAGTAAATGGGCTACACACCAAGTCTAGTACAAAGACACACCACCAAAATCCAACCAGAAAGGAAGGGGTACAGGGAGGTGAGCATTGTATGTGGATAACAGAGAACCTGAGGCTAAGCAAACAGATAAATAAGGCGAGACTATTATTACTCTATTGTGGAATCTATTAGCAAAGCCAAAGTTGTAATCAGGGAAGAAACCAGTATTTCAGTTAAGCAGTCTATTAATTCAGATTTCAACATTTATGAAGTTTGCTGACTATACTTCTTAACCCTGAAAAAGCAGTATAAGGTGTAAATTTTGCATGTCCTAAAAACATTGGAAGGGGATTTATTTACACAGATGGGATGACGTGGTCTAAAGAGTGCAGAACTCTTCTGCATTATTTTTCCTCCTCCTGTCTGGTGATTTAACCTGTATTTCAATAAAGGCCCAATCCGATTGCAGTATTTTGTCAACAGGAGGTCAAGCACTTTTGTGTTAGCCAGAGGTCAACAACATTCAATGCTCGTTTTGTTGGTAAGTTGATCCCTTTTGATTTTCATTAGTTTTATACAATTTAAATTCCTGTAATTTATACAGAAAACTTGAAACTTGGATCTTCCATATTTTTAAATTCTAAGGGTTTCTGTTTATTACCAATAATTGACACATTTGAGCCCTAGCATATGTTTTAAAACCTGTATAAAGTTTTAAGCTAACTCATTTGAAATGGTTAGACACTTTTTTTATTGACTTGCCTGCAGTAGAGAAATGTTGATATTCTAATTTTTGTGTACTTACAATTTCTTTGTTAAATCAATTATCCCAACTCTTTACTTATTCATTTAAACTCTATTATTAATATATTATTATTTAAACTATATAATTATTTAAATGTTGGCATTCTTGATCAATAGTTATTGAGTCTTTACTGTGTGTCAGGCACTGGGAATATAGTGATAACTATGGTAGTCAAAATAGATGCCTTTGTGGACTTTGCATTTAATTGAACACTTTTATTTTGGTTTGTTTGTTACATTACTTCATTTTATAGGGAAACTATTAAGTGCCAAGTGCCTTGCTAGCTCTAATTATCCTCACTTTCTTGCAAAGCTGACATTATTACACTTATTTTACTGGAATGGAAACTAAAGACTCAGATAGGTTAAATGATGTATATAGAGTAAAACTGCCAAATTAATGAGTAAGTCAAATATGGAATGAAGGTATATTGACTGGCTGAAAAATATTGTTCCCATCAGATCACACTAATCTTAGAGATTTCCAAGGGAGAGATATGATGGCTAGATATTTCATAGATTAGAATTGGTAATTGCAGCTTAGCTTGGGAACAGAAATCCAAGTATTTATGATGACTACTGTCGTTCAAATATATGACGTGTGATTAATAAGGTCGACCCTTCTCTCTTTATATAATATGTTACAGCTTTTAAAATAAAATGGGCTCTTTTATGGACACTCTCCATCCTTGTCTGAGTGCAGCGCTACCTCACCCCTGGTCACATTTCACTGGTCTGGAGTTGGGCTCCTGGTCCAAGCCTACAAGTCCCTTTACAAAGAATTTTCATATTTTTTAAACCTTTTGGTTAGTTGCTCTCTGGTGGCTGAAATTAGAAGATATAAAATTAGAAGTGGTCATCTATCCCAAAGTGTGATACAACATCTGTAGAGTAAAAAAAGTGGCATAAAAGGGAAAACAGTGACAAAGGCAGGAATCAATCTTGTGGCATTGAAAACCCTGATTCCAGCTATTTCTGATGTCCAGCTTTTGGGTGTGGACTTTTTTCAGGTTTTGTGTTTATAAACCTGTTCAATTTATGTTTTCTATGTATCTAATTTAACTTGTTTTTATTTTTACTTGCATCTAAACTCCTCATTAATAATAAAGCTATGTATTAACACACCAGAACATTATTTTCCAATGTGTCCACTTACATCTAAGTAAGATTATCAAAGTAATTTCATATCTCTGGTATCTCTTTTCTAATGTGCAAAATCCTTACTGTGGCTACTTCACAGCGAAATGAGAACCAAATAAAACATTGCATGTAAAAACACTTGCCTACCATACATTGCTTACCTCTATGGTCATGAAAAGAACCAAAAATTAAGCAGGCAAGCTTTCAGACCCCTGGAATGACTCTCCATGCCATCACCTCCCTTGGAGAGCGTGCATTTGCTTGCATATCCAGTCTATTACATCCAACCTGTACTTCAGTCCTACTGAATTACTCACAACCCTGAACACACCCCTTTGCCTTTGCACACACTCTTCTCTCTTCCTGAAATGTCATCCCCTCCTCCAGTCCCATATCGACTTATTGAATCTCTTGTTATTCTTTAAGATCAAATCATTGTCCCTTTTGTAAAGTCTTCTGTGACGTTCTTGCTGGCAGGAAGAATGGACAGTGCCCTCTATAAAGGATTCTTTGGAAATGACTCTTCAGTAGAACTCACAGTATTGCTCATTAATGATTTATTTCCATGTTTGTACTCTTGGTTAAAATCTTTGGGCACAGGGGCTATGTCCTCCTAATCTTTGATTCCCTGCACAAAATAATAGACACTAAATATAGAGACTAAACTGTTGATTCTTTTTTTCCTGGAGAACACTTCCTATAATATGATAATACCTTCATGTTTGATTGGCTCCCCCAAATGTTTTCTTTGGCAAGTGCGTTAATATATCTTGAGAATCTTTAACCTTGTTTAAATACATTTTCAAAAACCATGTCTCTGCTGAATGGTAATAGGTCATCAAAGAAATAGTAGGCCCATTTATTTTTCAAGAGACCATTAGTTTTTTCATCTAACTTAATCATATTTTAGCAATCCCATGTCATATTTGTGTATATGACAAAAGAGATCAAAAGAGTGATTTAATCCTCATTTGTCTGAATGTAGTTTTGTCACCTTGAATAAATTAGAGAGATTTTTCATCATTTGAAATAACTCTGACCATATCCTAACAGTGTTCATTTTTTATTTAGTAGATGTACTTTTATACATCCAGGCCCTGGACTAGGTAATTTGGAAAATGTGGAGATACTGGTATGTAATTGCTTATAAAAGTTATTTCATTTTGTCCTCCCAACAGTACATTGAGGATTGTGTTAGCATCCCATCCAATAGATCAAGAATCAGAGTCTTTATATATGACATACTGGAGTTGACAAGGCTTTGTTCCTCTAGGAAGCGATATGTAGAAGGTGGGATCATTGGTACTCATTCCCATCAATCCAAAGAAAGGAAAATTGTTTCCCTGCTCATCAGTCTTATTAGAGTATTGAACATCCTCACGTACCCCTTTCCAACTGGCTGACTTCTACCTGGCCTTGTGGGTCTTAGGTCAGACATCACTTCCTTGCTCGTTAACTAGGTGGGGTCTTGTTCCACTCAGCACCTGTGTTTGCTTGTGCTCCCTCTCCCACAGTCTTATTGAAAAACAACACTATGCTATGGCTTTTTTTATATGATGGTCTGACCCAGAAAGTTGCGCTCTTAGAGACTAGGAACGAACCCTTATATCTCTTTGTATTCCTAGTATTTGGAATAATGCTTAGCACATTGATTGCATCCAATAGATATTTTTGAATGAATGACATATTGCATCTTTAATTCCCAAATTGTTACATTTTTATCCAGCAAAATCCAATCATTTTGACTCAGTTATCTCCTGTATGATCCTATTAAGAGATGTGATCAGAAACCCCTTGAGACAAAGATGTTTGATTGTCTGCCTGCTTTCTAGTCTGATAACCTAATCCTTCAGAATGTCCCTTATTCTGTCCATCAAATCCTACTGGAATATATGTCCAGTCATAGAGAAGGACATTTTATCCCCTTGCCTTTGCTGTTTAAAAGTCCAATGAGGTTGTCCCATCATGTGACTTTGACAAAAACAATACGGAATAGCATCAAAGAGCTTCTCCCTGAGTTAGCATTGGGAATGGTTAAAGTGTAGGGTTAATATAAACATTGTTACAATTTTTGAGCCTCTACTATATGTCAGGTGTTTGGCACCTCACCACATAGAATCCTTATAATAGACATGGGAAGGAGGCAGTGTTAGTCCCAATGGTAAAGAGAAAAACAAAACAGGGTTTCACTGAGGATCAGTAGATGTTCCAAAGAGACAGGAAATGGCTGTACCCAGAATTCAAGCCCTGCTCTGTTTTCCCAAGCTCATGGTCAATATCACTTTGTCCAAAACTCATCCAGGTGGCCACAACCAGGAGTACTGCATAAAAATTATGAAGATATTTCATAAAAATCACCAAGATATTTGTTTAGTAATTGGTTCCCCACTTACTAAATAAATGCCTGAGATGGCTCAGGAATCTATATTTCTAACAATTTTTCTAGATAATTCTAACAGATAACTAGATTTGGTGACACTGTTCTGCATTAAAATGTCATCTAAAACAAATTTAACTGTAGGCAATGTAATTCATTTAATTCATTTAATTAAAATTCAGCAATCATTATTGAATACCCAATATGTGTCAGGAATTTTACTAGACTGTGGTGACAACACAAACACTGAAAAGACATTGAAATTGAATCCAAGGTGTAAGCAAGTCATGAAAGGGAGCTGGCTTAGGAAAAAAAATAAATTGCAATGTCCAGTGATAAACCAGTAATAAGAAGACCTGATGTCAAAAGTAGGAGAAAAGAAAGAATAATGACCTCTACTTGATGAGGGAGTTCAGAAAAGCTTCCATATAGGACAGGATATCTTTATTAAAAGAGCTTCTTTTATATTACTTGTCAGAAAGCCTATATCTCTATGGTGCATTTCCAGCCCAAAGTTTCCAATTTTCACCAGAGAAATAGTTTGACTTTACCTGGCTTTTAAAAAAATTATCTACCTTACAGTCTTTTTCTCTCTATTTATTTTGAGGGCCTGGATATTCAGGGGATATTGTGGTAGCTCCCAAGAAAGCATATTAAGGCTTGAGTGAATTTATTCTTGATATTTCTTCTATTTGACATTTATTTTTATTGGGCAATCTATTTCAGCACACAGAATATATATAATACTGCAGTATGAAATTTGTATGTTATATGTATATTTGGTGGGTTTAATTTATTTTTTCTCCCAAATCCTCAATATAGTTTGTGAGAAAACACATTTAAAATGTGGAAACCTCCCTATTCCAGACAATGTCTACTGAAACTGCCTTTGTTGTTTTCTCTGAAACATCACAAGAGTTAAAGTTTAATGATTCCAAATTGAAACTGGTCTACAATAAACTGTAAATGCAATCCATATGAATATTCATCTATACCAAGTTTCTTCTATTTCCCTCTGTGTCTTTGTTGAGAAGTTTCTGTTTGTTTGTTTGTTTTTTAATAAATGAAAGGATCTTTGAGAGCATTTACTGAGTCCTCCATGTTTACTGATGCTCAGAGAGGGCAAAACACTTTCCCAAGGGTACACAGCACACCTGGTCTTACTTCCCTCATTCCAAAATCTCTCTACTTTATCTCGCCATGTCTTAAGATCAATATATGGGGAAGGGGCACAATTATTTCAAGTAATTTGTTTTAGGCCTTCTTGGGTGTATATGGGAATAAGGGGATTTATACATATAGAGATCTGACCTCCTGACTGTTAAAAACATCTCCATGGTATTTATTAATTATTAGTAGATTTTGAAAATGTGCCATGGTATACCTCCCTGAACATAGGGGATAGATACAGGAGTGGTTGGCTTTTGATTGTCTTTCTTTTTGGTAATGTTTTAAAATTATTTAAATATTTTTATTATGTGAAATGACCATATAATTATCACTCTCCCCACCAAAACATATAGCTAATACATTTCTTAATGTTATGGTAGTGAAATTTCTCTTGCATGGACCCTTAGGGTAAATGATTAATATTTATTTCACTGCACCTGGTTCAAGTGAAGAGAATGGTATATCTTTAAGTCAACCAGACACACTATTGTAGTTTTAAGTCAATAAACAGAAGGCAAAATAGCACCATGGAAAACTAGAGGGGGATAGGAATCACGTCACATCAGATGTGGAAGAAATCTCTTCTAACCTCTGATTTTTCATGACACCAAATTGCAGCAATGATAGACAAGTACTTCTAAAATCTATTAGGAATAAAGACAGGTGATGCTTAACCTGATGTCCAGCTTTTTATCCAGTCATGTTAACAGGACACCTGTGTGGCCTTGAGTGCTTTCTGGTAGTTCTGATCAGAAAGAACTAGCGTTCAAGCTCAGAGAAATTCACAAATAGATGCTCTCAAGCCTGAGATCTCCACACACAAGTGCTGGTAAGTGAAATTTGGTACCTTGTCATAGTTCAAGAGATGAACCAATGGCAATCACTAACCCCAGCCTTATGAGTTATTTTTCATTTTTCAAATCCATGTAAATATATGGTACTACCTTCACTAGCTTATGCATGACTCCAAATGCCCTCAGACTTGAATGGAAAGTTGGACAGTATTGTTTCACATTTATACTTAGACGGTTCAATGCTGTTCCTGGTTTGGCAAAAAAAAATAAGTGGTAGCCTGGCTTAAAGCAGGGGAAATTTCTCACTGAAATGGAATTACGTTTTCAAATATCTCATGGAAGGGGATGAGTTAATCTATTAACAAAGATCACTTCATGCATTGGGAAATTTACCAGTGAGGTATTATCTTTCTGTTTAACAAATGAAGAAATTAGGGATCTGCAAGTAGAGTAATTTCCCAAGCTCCTGCACAGCCAGTGAGCAGCAGGAAGCCTAGATTTCTGCACTGTGCTCTGTCCACTACATTGTGTGAATGGCCAGGTCTGAATGAGATTTGAAAGTTACATATCCTCCATGACTCATAAAATGCCTAGCATCATGATTGGTTGATTGCCATGATTGGTAGAAGAATCTATAGTATAATAGACTATAAAAAGTACAAATATTAAAAATGACTGTTATATTAAAGATGAGGAAATGGAAACAGAGGGAGAGGAAATGACTGTGAATTAATCATTAATAGAATTTGTTGACCTCAATTCTGATTATGTCATGCTCCTCTTTAATATTCTTTAGTAGCGTTGCTTTCCTTTGAACTTCAAATAAAATCCAGACTCCTCACAATGATTTAGATACCTGTGGAGCAAGTTGCTGTATGATACCTAATGGGAACACAGGCTCAGGCACAGCAGAAATGTTAAGCAAATGACTGCTTTGTTACATACATGCACATGGTGTCCAAAAACAGCAGGGAAAGAAAGCCCACCATGGCTGGTCTCCTAGGGAGGCCAACTGCTTGGGTCAGGGTTGGTGGATGGCGGCTCTACATGCCCCACTTCCAGTGAGAGAGGAGAAATATCTGTGCTGTCCAAGGGTGGGGTATTTATACAACCCTAGGGGGAGGGAGACTCTGTCCCTGAGAGTTCCGGTCCTGATGAGCTGCAGGGACTGCCTGTTCCTGGTTTCCAGTTTTAAGGTACAGCCAGGTCTTTTCATTAGACCTAACACCTTCCTAGTGCTGTGGAATGGAAACATGTTGAAACATCTGAATACAACAGAAAAGGGTAGGGGAAGGCCAGGGCTGGGACATGGCTGCTAGACTTGTCCTGACAGCCCCAGAAATACGATTCGAGATTCTTTTTCTGCATTCTTTTCTGTGCAAAAGCTATTTGAGCTCTGTTTTAGTTCTCCTGATACAGCAAGTTTCTACCCTCCTCAATTTAAGGTTTTAATCATGTTGTAAATTCTGCCTGAACCTATTTCTCTCTACTCCTTACGTGCACAGTTCTTCACTAACACATATTTATAATTTGGAGTTCACCTTAAATGTCTCTTCTTAGGTTAACCAATGTTTCCTGTTTGGGTTATTTTCTAATATCACAGTGTATTTAATTTTTTTGCACTTGTCACAATTGAAATTAGATGATTTAAAAAAATTCTAGTTAGTTTATTATATTCCCTTCTATACTCTAAAATACATAAGGGCATATTATAAGAAAACATGTTTTGAAGGAATGAATGTTGAGTTTCTCAACATTTGCATGTGCCAAAGATTTGAAGGGCTCCTTCAATTCCTCATGGAATTCTTGAATTCTCTCTGCATGATGATTTCCCAAACTGGCTAACTCATATATATATATATACATATAGACTCAGTACCATCTTTTACAATAAAAGCTTTTTGTTTTACAGCTACTTATTGCTACTTCTTTACTTATATTTGATTTCTACTGAAAATTTGTGATTACTTTTATATGATCTTTGAGCTAAGAAATGCAACAAAACAATTTTATTTTTAAATTATTAAATTACACATTTACATAAAATAATTTAGTGATAGTTAAATAACATTAAATTTTCCCTTCTTTTTATATGTTTTTAAAATAACAAAAGAACCTCAGCTTATGATGTGGCACTAGAGTTGTAATGATACATAAAATACAAAGAAAACAAAGGTGGATGACTATGAAATGACCAGGGTAACAGCAAAACTTCATAGTTGAGGAAGGCGCAAGCCCCAAATTGATCTTTAGCTTTGATTTGTGATATTAAGTGATACTGAAATGCAATAAGACTATACATTCTCTTTCTTCTACATTCTTATCTCCCTTTGAATTTGGTGAGAACAGTGAAAACCTAGTGTTTTGCTCTAATGAGAAAGTCCATTTTATTTCTCATATTAGTGACCCTCTGCCCTCTGCTGTCTATCGAATGGGGTCTCCATGTGTTCTTCTCCATCCAAACCACCATTCACATGACTTCTGCAGACTGACAGCTCAGAATGATAGGATTTTATTTGTTGACCTTTACTTTCAGTACATTACATTCAGGAAACTATGTCAGTTACTGTTAAATTTCCATTTGAAATTATTTCCTCTGTTGAAGCATTTCACTTTGCATGACTGACATCTCAGACCTCAAGACCAGAAACATTTTCTATTCAACAACTTAAAGTTTAAGAGAATTTTGAAATTCCAGCAGTATTTTTAGTCAAAAATATGTTCCTTTGATAACTCCAATCTCTATGTACATCATCCCTCTTTCCCTAAAAGCAAACAACTTCTTGACTTTGAAAAACTCCACTTCAAATCTACATTTGGGTCGCCCTCTGTCTCAGGCGTTTGAGGAGGAGCACTGATCTTTGCTTGGATTGGAGTGCAGCGTTGCCTCGCAGTTTTCTAAATGCAATGCATGCACTTAAGCACTGTACTCTGAATATTAAATAGTATTACAAACCTGACCACCTCTCCTTGAAAAAAAATAGAAGCACCTGACTCCTGAAGATTGCGTGATAAGATAATCATGAAAAAGAGGAAGACTGATAAAAGCATGATTCATAAAATTAAGCACCTATTGGAAGATACTTCGAACTCATATTGTTAACCAATTTTTGTGTGTTTTTATGTGTATGTGTTTCTTTAAGTGACATCTACACCATCTACATCAGCCCTTATGAAAAGGAAAATCAAATATTTTTTAGCACATGTAATTTTTATTTTTCCCAATTCATCCTCCCAATAATTCTGTGATGATTTTTCACTAGCATAGGATGGAGAATCTATGGTTCACAGAAATTAATAAATAACCCAAGGTCATACATCAAATGGGAGATTAAATTCAAACTTGAAAGCAGGATTGTAGGAATGGAAAATCTGTACTCTTTCCACTTACCTCTGTATTTTTTAAGCAACAAGGAGCTATATGTGTAGAAATTCATATTCTCTTTCCTTGACACTTAATCCAGTTAATTCACAAATGTCCCAGAGCTCTATGTAGAAATATCCAAAGTATAATACATTGATTTTTTTCTAAATTGAGAAAGAGTTGCTATAATACCATGTGCAGAAAAACCCAAATGGAGACATGTATCTCACCATTGGAAAACAAGGGTTTCCAAGGAGGTATTTCCTGGGAACAAAGTGAGAGAAATAAATTACCTATTGAATGAACAATCAACAATATCATTAACTAATTTTATATACTGTGTTCTGCAAATGCATCACTTCCAAAGCTGAAAATATTCCTAAAGCTCAGGCTAAGCTTTAGCAAATGAAGCATTATGGCAACCTTGATGCTCTTGCTGAAAGAAACAATTTCAGGGACAAGGAAAGGAAAGGGCAAAGGAAAGTGGGAAAAGAGAATGGGGGAAAGGGAAGGGGAAAGGGGAAAGGAAAGGGGAAAGTAAAGGGGAGGAAGGGAAGGGGAGGAAGGAAAGCCTTGTGTTGAAGAGTTTGACTTTACTGCTTGACTCTCAGGAAAATTAATGAGAAAATGTGGCCAGATTTCCTTCTACCATTTCTCATTTCTAGTTGCTTTAGGTGGTTGGAACCAGTAAAGGGAGCAAAGACAAAGTTCTGTTAGAAAGGATGAAGACTGAAAACTTCCACAGTCACATTTAGTAGATTTGAGAATGAAAGAGATATTGTGTTGAACAATGGACAAATTTTAATATATCTGAAATGTCAAGTCAGCACCTATTTGGAAGAATGTTTTTGGAATAAAGTGCATCCTTTGGTATGTTTTATCTTTTCTCTTATTCTTTTTTTTTTTTTTTTTTTAAGGTGGTACTGGGGATTAAACCCAGGATCCCGTATATGGGAAGCAGGCACTTAATCGCTGAGCTACATCCACTCTCCATTGTGTTCTTATTCTAAAATAAAGCAAATGGCCAATAGGGGATTGAAAGTTACTACACAGCTCTGAATAATTCTTATGAAAACTTGTGAACCTCCTCAATTGAAATATACATACAACCTCCCAGAAAGAATACAGTGGTCTCTCTGTTTACCTTAATCTGACCCTGAAGACACTATTTATTTCCATGTGATACCTTAACATTTATTATTTCATTTCAGTACATATTTATTGAGTGCTTAATGTGTAGCAGATTTTTGTTCTTATCCTAGGAGTATGCTAGCAAATAAATAAGAAAATGCTCCTGCACAATTAATGTTCTCCTAAGAGAGAAAAATTATTTAAATAAACAAATAAATAAGGCAGTTTATTTCAGATGTTCAAAAGTGCCATGAAAAAAATAAAATAAAATTAATCAAAAGCAGACAACTGGTGTGGATGCATAATTTAGATAGTCAGGGAAGATTCCAGTGAGAGGGTGACATTTTATTGGAGACCTGAATGACAAGAAGAAGCCATCTGATGAACTGGATCCAGAGTATTCCAGGCAGAGTGGAAGTACCCTCAAAGATATTGAGTTAGAAAGACCATGGCCCATGTTCTCAGAACCAAAGGGAAACTAGTGTAGCTTGAGGTTACTGATCATGAATTGTTAGGATTGAGAGTAAGACAGGGGTTAGATCTGTAGAATTATGATATACTTATTTACTTCTGTTTAATCTTCTCTTAATCCTCTTGATCCTTACCACAAAGCTTTTATTTCTGTAGACCTCAAAAAAAGTGCCCTTTACATTGAACTAAGCCATCAATATTCACTTGGAATAAGCTCTAGCATCAAACTGCCTAATATTGTCAGGGGAATATCTATATGCATCATTTTCACATGAGCATCTGTCAGGTGAAAATGTGCCAGCCACCATGCTGTTTCGAAAGCACACTCAGTTGCAAGACAGAGACCAATGTTCTGACTTCCTTCTTCCATTATCTCTACTACTTTGGTCACATTATCTGCCTTCTGTTCACCCTAAGTTTCTTCATCTGTAAAATGGAGATAACAATGGTGAATAGGTCATTGTTTGCATACATGAAGGACATTGGAAGATGATAGGCTGGACTCTGAGAGGGCAGAATTGAACAAATACCATTTCAGGAAAGTAAAGAGCCAGAAAGGAAATAATATATAGAACCTGGCTTGGAGAACAGAAGCAAGACCAGTAGCCCTGTCAAAAGACCAAGCACAGTAGACATTACTATGCCTTTGATATGATAAAATTTAAAAATGGCTGGTAAATTGCTATGGTTTTGTTTTTTCAGTTGTTCTGCTTTATTTACTTGTTTATTAATTAGAAAAGGTTACCCTATGTTCAAGCCTAACATGGTTGGTGTCACATAAACACTCAACAAATGTTTGTTCGATGAATGAACAAATAAAAATGAATGGACAGGTAGCTGTGTACACCCACACAAAAGCCTTAAATGCTTGATATAATCCATCCCTTCAGGTATGCAGTAGAGCCTAACTCAACCAGATTCATCCTATATTCTAGGACCTAGAAGTCTCTTCTGCAATATCTATTTGGCAGGATCTATTGTGAAAACCAATGAACTATATAGTCTAAACAGCGCTAAGAATAGTCAAGGAATGGGAAGTTTGCTTAGATTAGAGATTTTTTAGTGGGTACTTCAGAATCACCTTGGGAATGTCTTCAAAAGAAAGTTCCACAGCTCTGAATTTATCAGACTGATAAGCATCTCTTGGATTGGAGCCCCAAAATCTGTATTTTTAAAAAGTTGCTTAGTCGATGCAAATGTTCCCAAAAGTTTGATAATCTCTGTTATTAGTGGCTTAAAAGCATTTTGCTTTCCATTTTGGTTTTACTTATGGGGTATATAAAGAAAGGCAACTCGTTGACTCCATTGCGTAGCAAAATTAGAAATACGCATATGGTTTTCCATTATATCCAAAAGAATTATGTGCATAAAATAAAATATGAGAGGAAGAGAGCATGGAAGAAATGAATGTTTAAAGTTGTAGGACTTGTAAGATTACAGTAAATCCAGTGCTAGCCAATTGTGTGATGTGGCTACTTCAAAAGCTAATTACTCTTCAGGTATAGTAATAGAAATTGTATATTCATCAGAACTAGGGTAATGACACATGGTCTTGTCAGATTACCAAAGGCAGGCTGTGTGTACTTTTAGGTGCTAACTTTTAAAAGCATAGGCAGCAAAATGAAATGGCCTAGGATGAAAAACCATTTTGTAGGAAGAATAACCAAAGAAAGACTGTCTTTGACTCAGATGAAAAGACAAGCATGAAATTTATCTTCAAATTACTGGAATGCTGACTGAAATTCCTTCTGAAGAGTAAAAGGAGACAAGAGGGAGTTATTAAAAGCTGCAGTGTAGTTTATTTGGGCTCAATATCAGTGTAACTGGATTTTGTCTAGGCCCTTGTCTAAACTGCAGGAAATGAATTTCAAGAGCATGCCACGTTGATGAGGCCAGTAATTTATTAAGGTAGGGAAGGAGGAGAAATGGGAGAAAATAGCAGATCATGGGTACCAGATAGAGAAGAAGGGGCTGAAGAGTGATAAAGAGGGCTGATTTACAGACTATAATTTCCCATAATAGATTATAAATGCCCAGGTTTTACTTGCATATTGATCCAGGTGGGGGTGAAGAAGGCCAGAACAGGGGTCAAAAGGCAAGAGAAAGAGAGATTCAGTCTTTGCACTTGCTTTTCAAGCCATTAATTATTCCGCCTCTTTGCTAAGGGCATGGGAGGAGTTCCAGCTGTTTGCTGTTTTGATTGATTACCCCACCCATCAATCCCCCAGGAGGGCTTCTCCTGGCTTCCGGAGGAAATCTTGTTCCGAATGGGAGAATCTGTGGGTCTTCCAGCAGCCATCTTGGGGGTACTGACATCCACGTGGACTTCTTGCCAGGTTCCAGATCTGTCTATTGATTCCCTATCTAGCCTGCTTCATTAGGGTGTGACTATTTCCTTGTTCTTTAAAAATTATAGAAAGCTTGTCTAAAATGTGAGAAAATGGCATTCATAATTCTTCACTCTAATATGCACATTCATTTTTGCATAACCTCTTCTGATTTTATCCATATCTAGGTCTATTTTTTTAGAAAAATTTCATCATTGTTCATGCAGTTGCATATCTCATTTAACCTCATATTCTACAATTTTTGCTGGATTTGTATTTGTAGTTTTGATGGCTACACAATGGTCCATCAAGTGATACACTAAAATGATATATTTCCCGCCTATTGAATATGTATGTAGGAAAAACTCCGAGCAACAGAGATAAAAAATGAAATGGGATGCTTCAAAATAACAAAATCTCAGGGCTCAAGGAATGTTTTGAAGTCATTTCCACAAATAAGCATATTTTCATGAAGATAGGTTCATAAAAACAAGGGGGTCTAGTTTGGGACCCTTGATAAGTAGAAGAACTACTTCTTCTGATCCCTGGATTGGTGCTTTTTTTTTACACACCAGTACACTGGAGGAAACCGTTTCTTTCTTTGAAAATACTCACGTAGGGTCACTGTGGCCAGGGACATCATAGAAAAGATTCAACTCATCAAAGGGAGGACATGCAGTATGACCTTCAAGAGCCTTTTCAAGATGAAGGTTATATGCTGTCCATAATAAGGACTAGTCTGAAGGAAGGAGAGACCATGTGTCCTATAGTGGCCTCAGAATATTCCCTAAAGAAAAGGCATGGAATGAACTGGAAAGACTATGGCAGGCTCTCAACAATTAATCGAGCTCAGTTATATACATTGTTATGGCAAAAAGATATAATGGTATAATGAATCTAGCATAAATGTATTTAAATGAGGATATTCTAAATATCCAATATCCATTATTTCATTAATACCGTATGAGAAAGTTGCTGCAACTTCCTATGATTATTCCATTTTACAAAAGAGAAAAGTGGTGTGCAATCAGAATGTGCCATTAAGATACAACTTCCAGTCTTCCATCCTTCTGTCCAACCATCCCAAGCAAACAACAAGTTTAATTTGAAAAATAAGCTTTCTGGAAAGACTTCTGATTGTACCAATGAGTGTTTAAGATATTTCCTGGGGTTAACACCAGGTACCAGTATGCATGCCAAATGGATGTTTTTATACTTCTCTCTCTCTCTCTCCCTTCAAAAAAAAAAATCTTATTTTTATAATAGTTCCTAAAACCAAAGCTAATTAAATGCAGTATTTCTACTTTATTTGCAAAAGATACCTATTGCCAGATTTGGTTGGTTATGTATGGCTGCCTATAATTTCTCACTTAAGAGGGTAATTTATTCATGACACTAATTGATGATGAAGTGATTATTAAAGCTACATGGTGTGTCACTCCTTTCAGTTTCTGTGTCATTTTACACTAAGTCGGGATCTGTCTTTTCTGAATCTCTGTGCCAGGATAATTACATGGTCATATGGAAATTGCCCCATCCCACCTCTCTGATTTTTGAATGAAAACCAGGGTTGGTATTACTGTAGATCTATAACCATTTTATACACATCATAAAAGTATTTTCAGAGTTTATATGAACTGTTAGGTGAAATTAATTTGAGAGAGCAATTTGAGGACATGTTATCAGAAATTAACTTTAATGGTAAGTTTGGAAGATTTAAACTTAAGCCAATTGAAAGCTGAAGGATTATGCATTTATTCTCTTTACTAACTTCTTGTTAAGGTACTCTGTGACTTGTCCTTTATTTTATGACAAGTTATTTGAAAGGTTGATTTGTGTGAGTCATAGTCATAATTATTAGGCAGTATAAAAAGATAATAGATTCCGGAACTCCTTTTTTATTTTTTTTTTAAGATCTTAATATACTACCGTGAACTCTTGCACTATTTGAATCTAAAATAGCATCTCTTAAGTGTTTGACTTCAGGCATCAGCCCAAACTTCATAAGTGAATAAAAATCAAACCCCTTATTGATAAAATAATTTCATTTTTAAATAATGTATGGGTTATTGCCCTATGTAAAATGTGGGAACTTAGGCCTATAAAATGCATTCTTTCACAGACACAGAATGATTTTGAACTTCAGTGGGGGGGTTATCATCAACTCCCTACACAATGTGGTACCGAAACTAAAGCATGGATTTCAGGAGAGGGGCTTAATATTGATACTGCCTTTCTTGCTATTGCTCAGGCCAAAAATCTAAGTTCGATTCCTCTCTTTTCCTAGCACCAATATCTAATCAGTCAGAAGATCTTGTGGATTCATGCTTCAAACCATAGACAGAAACCTCATCTCTGCATCTTAGACACTTTACTAGCCTTCTCTTCTTAACTATCACCTCTCCTTTGGTTCTTTGATGCTTTAGTGCCTTGAATTCTACTCCCTCTTGCCTTGTTTTGCATGTATACTAAATATGCTCGTATCTAAAATGTATTAATTGAATAGTGAAGCCAAGGATGAGGAAGATTCCTCTTGAGTGGGGACCAGGCAAGGAGGCTTTATTCTTTTCTCTTACAAAGCTTAAATCCAGCCTTGAACTCCCATGATGGTTGGATTACCTCTAAGTCTTTTCAAAATCTCCTGTTATTTGTATTAACATCAGTCCTTGTGAACAATATTCAGGCAGGGATGATTTAAGTCATGGCCTTGAAGGGATTATGCAGAAATGAGCTTGGTGGTTGGTTTGGGTAGATGGTTTAACTCCCTTTGCCCTAATTTATGAGAAAGCAAGAGACAAAAGAAAAGAAGAGATCTAAGAAGACAGGTTAAGATAAGAGAGGAACATGGATTGAGTATTTACACTGTTCCAGGTGATATTTTAAGTGTTTTCATTTTTTAATCATCTAATAGTCATTAAAGTGCTGGAGACTGATATTAATATTTCCTATTTTCAGTTTAAAAAATAAGGCTTGCTTTCTGCACATGAAAGATTTATCTTGTTATGAATATATCCAATCGTTTTGGGTAATGATTTCAAGACGCACAGCTCTGCATGAATGTGTCAAGGTTTTCCACAGCCCTTAGATAACTGGGTGTCCTCTGTTTGTCCCTCCCTCTCTTCACCCTTCTCCAAAGCACTCACTTGCCTTTTAGTTTCAAGTTTGCTGCATCCACTTGGAGATTGTGTCCACAAGTCAGAGGTTGGGAACAGAGGGAAATTGAACTCTTTATTCTCCCTTTTCCCTCCCTGCAAGGTCCTTTTCCCCAGGCTACACTGCTAATTCGATGGATTTGTTATTACAGCTACTCCTCTGTGTTCCAAAAACTCCTCTCTCCCTTTGACCCTGAAGGCCTGGGATAGATACAACTCTTTGTTCTTCCTAGTTCTGGGGTAATCACAAGTATATTATTGTTTTTGTTTTTTAATGATGCTCTACTTTTTTCTTAATTTTTTAAATTAGAGAAATTGTAGGCTTATGGAAAAATCGTGTAAAAAATACAGCATTCCCATATACCTTCTGCCCCCATTATTAACACTTTGCATTAATGTAGTATCTTTGTTACAATGATGAAAAACTTGTGGTATTAACTATAGTCCATAATTTACATTAGAGTCCATTTTTCCCAATACACCATCCTATTATTAATATCTTGCATTATACAACTTTTAAATATTAAATAAAATTTTATTAAACTTTTTTATTTTGAAGTAACTTAGATTCACATGCAGTTTTATGAAATAATACAAAGTGATATGATGCCCCCTTTATCCAGGTTTACTCAAAGGTCACATTTTACAAAAAATGTCATAACCAGGATTAGACAATGATATAATTAAGATGTAGAATATTTCTATCACTACAAGGATACTTTCTGCTGCCCTTTTATAGTCATACCCACTTCCTTCTTTCCCTCCCCCTTCCTTAACCTTGGCCAACCACTTATCTTTTCCCGATTTCTATAATTTTATATAAATGAAATTATATAGTACACAAGCTTCTTGGATTGGCTTTTTCTTATTCAGAATAATTCTCTGGAGACTCATCCAGAATTTTATGTATATCAATAGTTCAATCCGTTTTATTGCAGAATAGAATGCCATGGTACAGATGAACCAGTTTGTTTAGTCATTCACCATGGAAGGGCGTTTAGGTTGTTTCCAGTTTGGGGCTATTAAGAATAAAGTTGCTGTAAACATTCATGTGCAAGTTTTTGTGCAAACATAAGGTTTCATTTCTCTAGGATAAATAGTCAGGAGTGCAATTGTTGGGTTGTATAGTAGTTGAAAATTAAGATATTTAAGAAAGTGATAAATTGTTTTTCAGAATGCTTGTATAATTTTGCATTCCCAACAGCAATGTATGAAAGATCCAGTTTTTCCACATCCTAACCAGCATTTGGTGAAGTCACTATTATGTTTTTTATTATAGGAATTCTGATATGTATGTAGTGATACGTCATTGTGGTTTCATTTTGTGTTTTCCTAATGACTAATGATGTTGAACATATATATATATATATTTGTCATCTGTATATACTCTTTAGTGAAACATCTATTCAAGACTTTTGCCCATTTTCTCATTGGATTTTCTTTTCCTGTTGAGTTTTAAGAATTCTTTATATATTCTAGATATTAGTCTTTTGTAGGATATGAGGTTTAATTGCACCCAGACTGTAGCTTATCTTTTCAGATTCTAAATGCAGAGCACATGTTTTCAATTTAGATGAAGTCTAATTTATAGATTTTTTCCTTTTATGGATTGTGCTTTTGACATCAAGTCTAGGAACTCTTTCCTAGCCCTAGGTCCCAAATATTTTCTCCTATCATTTTTTTTTTCTAAATGTCTTATAGTTTTACATTTTTCAATTGAGTCCGTGATCCACTTGCATTAACATTATGTAAGATGTGAGAGTTAGGTTGAGAATTTTTCTTTTTTTTTTTTTTTCCTATGGATATCCAATTTCTCCAGCATTGTTTTATTGAAAAGGCTGTCTTGCCTTCATTGAACTGTTTTTGTACTTTTCTTGAAAATCATTCAGGCATAAACGTATGGATCTCTTTCGGGGATCTCCATCCTTTTAAACTGATTTATATGTCTATTACTCCATCAATATTATGCAGTCTTGATTAATGTAACTGTATAATATACATGAAATCAGGTAGACTGATTCCTCCAATTTTTTTCTTCTTTTTCATAAATGTTTTAGCTGTTCTAGTTCCTTGACTTTTCCATATAAATTCTAGAATAAATTTGTATATATCATGAAAAAATCTTACTGGTATTTTGGTAGAAATTATATTAAGCCTGTATATTAATTTGAGGCAAATTGATATCTTTATTGTTTTGAGTCTTTCAGCTCATGAATGTATGCTCACCATTTATTTAGAACATCTTGGATTTTTTTCACCAACATGGTGTCATTTTCAGCCTACAAATCCAGAACATACTTTGTTAGATTTACACCTGTCTGTCTGTTTCTCTCTCTCTCTGTCTCTCTCTCTGTCTCTCTCTCTCCCTTCCTCCCTCTTTCTTTATTTTAGCAATTACAATGGTATTATATTTTTAATTTCAGTATTCACATGTTCATTATCAATATATAGGAATACAATTGATTTTTGTGTGTTTACCATGTGACCTTGCTAAATCCGTTTATTCATTCCAAGAGTTTTACTTTTTTGTAGATTTCTTGGATTTTGTACAAAGACATCTATATCGTGCACAAATAGGGACAGTTTTACATTTTCCTTTCTTATGTAATACCTTTCTATTTCTTTTCTTGGCTTTATTTTACTTGTTAGAATTTCCCGCCCTGTCTTGGGAAAGAGGAGTGAGTACAAACCTCCTTGCCTTGTTCCTAATCTTAGTAGGAAAGCATTCACATTTCCTGACTACATATACTGTAGGTTTTTTGGTAGATGTACATTGTTAAATTGAGGAAATTTGCCTCTATTCTTATTTTTCTGAAGATTTTTATAATAAAAGGGTGTTGAATTTTGTCAAATGATTTTGTTGCATAACGATATGATCTTGTGATTTTTCTAATTTTACCTGTTGATAAGGTGGACTACATTGATTTATTTTCAAATATTGAATTAACCTTGCATTAATGAACTGAAACCTATTTGATCATAGTATTTAATAATTTAAAATAATAATGAACTCTATTTCATAATATTTTGTTAAGTATTTTTTGCATCTATATTCTAAGGGATATAGGTCTGTATTTTTCTTTTCTTTTCTTTATGTACTGTCTGTATTTTTTTGGTATAAGGATAATACTAGCTTCATAAAATGAACTAGGTAGTAGCCCCTCCTCTATTTTTGGAAGATATTGTATAGAATTGGTATTAATTCTTTTTGAGATGTTCATTAGAATTCTCCAGTGAAACAATTTGATACTGGGGATTTCTCTAGGGGAGTTTTTAAATTACAAATTCAATTTTCTTAATCGTTATGGTTTTAATCAAATTGCCTATTTCATAATGAGTGAGTTGTGGTAGCTTGTGTTTTTTGAGGAATAGGTTCATCTCATCTAGGATGTTAAATTTATATTTGTAGAGTTGTTCATAGTATTTTTCCTTACTGTTGTTTTGCAGGGAGTTTCATAATATTACCTCTTTCGTAATCTGTGTTTATTCTGTCTCTCATTTTTTTTCTTTGTTGGTCTTACTAGAGTTCTCTCAATTTTATTCATCTTTCCAAAGAAACAGCTCTCTGTTTCACTGATTTTCTCTATTGATTGTCTGTTTTCAATTTCATTGATTTCTGCTTTTATCTTCACTTCATTCCATCTGCTTGCTTTGGATTTATTTGCTTTAATTTTTTTAGGTTCTTGAGGTGGGAGATTACATTATTGATTTTGGACTTTACTCTTTTCTAATGTATGTATTTAGTATTTGCTATAAAATTCCCCCTTAGCACCACCTTAGCTGCATCCTACAAATTTTGATATGTTATATTTTCACTTTCATCAAGTTTAATGCATATTTTAATTTCACTTGACACTTCTTCTTTGACTTATGGGCTATTTAGTAATATTTAGTGTCCAAGTGTTTGGCAATTTTCCTGTTATTTTTTCAGTTATTGATTTCTAGTTTGTTTTCACTGTGGTTGGAGAACCCACTCTGTATTATTTCAATTCTTTTAAATTTGTTGGCCCAGGGTATTGTCCATCTTGGTATCTTAGTATATGGATATTTGAAAAGAATGTGTCCTCCGCTGTTGTTGGCTTTGTGTTCTTTAAATGTCAATTTGAACCTATTAGTTAATGGTGTTGTTGAGTTCCTCAACAGTCTTCTTTTTCTGTCTAGTTCTACCAATTTTTGAGAGAAAGTTGTTGAAGTATCCAAATGTAATTGTGGATTTCAGCACTATCATTTTTTGTTTTACTTATTTTGCAGCTCTTTTGTTTGTTGCACACACTTTTAGAATCCTTGTGTAATCTTGGTGGATTGGCTCTTTTATCATTATATAATGTCCCTCTCTGTCTCTTTCTCTGGTAATTTTCTTTGCTCTAAAAATCTACTTTATATGATATAATATAGCCACTCCTGCTTTCCTTTGATTTTGCATGATATATCTTTTCCCATCTGTATTAGTCAGCCAAAGGGGTGCTAATGTGAAATACCAAAAATGGGTTGGTCTTTTATAAAGGGTATTTATTTGGGGTAGAAGTCCACAGTTACCAGGCCATAAAGCATAAGTTTCTTCCCTCACCAAAGTCCATTGTCACGTGTTGGAGCAAGACAGCTGCCGACAGTTGCCCAGGATTCAGGCTTTTTGGGTTC